>VKOC01015245.1:0-28646 GCA_009364415.1 Spea multiplicata | reverse complement strand
GGGTTTTGGTATGGGACGCAGGCTGCCCTTTGGGTGACCCCAGATGGGAGGGGGAGTTGTTTTGTCCTTTGCTTGACCCTAGGAGGACGGGGTGAGTGACAGCATGGGTGGGGTCATATTCATGATAGGTGAGTTTACGGTAGCAACAGAGGGAGATAAAACAAATAAGGCTATATATACAACTGTTGCCTGAGGGTGTTGTGCAGTTTAACAAAATGTATAAGAAGCTGTGAAGTCCTGTTAGGGAAAATTTCCCGCCCTCCCTGCCCGATGACTTTGTTTTATTGCCAATGAAGATTATTCGAAAGAAACTGATTTAAAAAAAAAGAGAGCAGAAAGTTATTACATTATTGTTGATGTTGTAGTATGGTGGCGTGCTTATTGGGAATTATTGGACAGTTGGCTGTTCAAGTTGGTCGTATATTGCGGGGTACCCAATCTCAGGTATGGGTCCGCGTTGGTGTACGGTGTGGGGTCTTTCCTGCGGGCAGGGTCCCAAGGGGAAGCTGTTTGGTAGTACTGACAAAGCCCACCTGCTGGTGCAGTTTACGGCTGGTGGGAGGAGCGCAGTACATGGTAACAAAATGAATGGTGTTCCTCAAGTGGGACTGTTTATTGTTGATTAAGCAAATGCGGGGCTCAATGATATTTGGAAGAAATAGCCCCGTGGTGTACTTGTTTGTAAACTTGTGAATGTATTCATACATTGTTACTTTGTGTGATATTCAATAAAGGTGTGTCACAGTTTGTTGCTGAAAATAAAATAAACACTGTGGCCTTTACACATTCCAAAAGAAAGTTGTGATGGTCTTTTTGTTCTATGAATTAAGAGATGGGTGCGTGAGTATGGGAGTGAGTCTGGTCGTACCAATAAACAGTGCCTTGATCATGTCTAATATAACCTCACCCAAAAAGTCAGTTATAACTCTCAACAATGTTATCTGTAAATATTTAACACAACATCACATTATTATTTATTATTAGCGTTTCTCTATAGAGCACCAACAAATTACTCATCGCTTCTATTCTTAGGGCCACTTAGTCATCCCCGGTATGGCCTTGCCACCTCCATACTTCTTGTTTCACTATTTCATATCTTTTTTATGTCTCCAGCAACCTGAATGTTACATTTGTCTGTTGAACAATATTTTTTATAAATATAACATGTGACAATTCTGTCAATCATTTGTATCCAGTTGCATCAACAGCTCGGGTGTTGCGTGGAAAGAGCAGTAAATGTGCATTTACTATTGTGACCAACATTACGTTCTTGCTTATTACTCTACTTTCACCATATTTTACTAAACTCCTCAAGATAGGGCATGCCACATTGGAAAGGCTATCCCTTTCTCTGTGCAAAGTTAGCCCCAGCCCCTTACAAAACTGCTTCCCTTAAGAAGAGGGAGAGCCATGGGTAGCCAACACTGGGAATTTCCCAAGTGTCACGGAACCAGAGCTGCAGAGGACCTTTATCCCTAAATATCTTGGATGCCCCTGGCCTCAGCACGGCTCCATGAAGTCCTGCTTCATCTCTCTATCGCTAGTTCTGTCTAGCACTGAGAGTGTTAATCGCCGAAGTCTCGGGAAGGAAGCAACGTTTGGCAGGTGTACCCAGTCGGTGTACAGGACCTCCCATCCCATTCCAGTTATTTATACTAAGCACATATCTAGAGTGCCACATTTTTAGAAATGTTGCAGGAAATGCTTGATGGTAGCCCTTCCCTTTCCCAAACACACTAGAGCCATTTTAACCTAGCTTGGGTAATTGTTGACGCATATAGCATCTGTCTATAAACCTGTCTTCATATCTGCTTGTGCACATTGTGCAAGCTGGCGCCCTATTATTGCAGGGTCACATTAAGTTGGGTTATGTAACTTCACTGAAATCAACCCCTCGGCAAGCAGGTTGGACCAGTCATGTATGAAGAATTTGGACTGGCCTAGGGGCAATACCCCCCTTACTCTCCAGATTAGCATGTGACATAATGTGCAAACAATAAATAAAATATTCAAGGCCTTTGTGGTATTTTTTCTTTCAGTATCATCTTGCGGAAAATAGTTTTTCAGTTAAATATGAATAAATTGTGGAATACAAACAATTAATGGCATCCTGTTTTTCCTAGCACAATTTGTTTTTAAATATTGCTTCTATTATTTGTCTAAAATGTCACAAGCAACAGATTGTGTAAATAGATGAAATAAGAATGTTTCCCGATTATGGCAACTCTTCAAACAAACACGTAATATGTTTCATTCTTCCATCAATTTTAATTCTAATTGAATTTTAATCAATTTGCGTGTGCTAGAAAAAAATGAAATCAAGTTTAATATTTGTCTGGAAACCATTTTATTTCTGGAATTATAATAAATTTAACTTCTCAAAATACATAAGCATGATGTCCAATTGTTCATTGACATCTATTATTTTAATATATTTAGGATCTTCAAACTAAATGTTGCTATATTTACTCCTCAAATTTGATGGCAGATAAGAACCATTTGGCCCATCTGGCCTGCCCATTTTTCTTGATGTAAACTTTCAGACCATAATCCGTCCTTGGTCTTCTCTTAAATTCATGATAGCATTATGTCTATCCCATGCATTTTTTAAATGATCTTACTTCATTAAACTCTACCAATTCTGATGGAAGGGCATTCCATTTATATACCAACAGTTTCTCAGAAGATTGAAATCTCACAGCTACATACTAGTAGATATATTAAAAGCGTATATAATATGGAAACATAGATTACTTTTTCAAACCAGTATGTACAGCTTTATATTACAATGAAACCTAGTTGTAGATTATAACCTCTTGCTCTAACCAAATGCTCTGAAAAATAACCATTGTCTTATATTCAAGGACGTCTTTCAATCAGTCCTCAAAAAGAGGTCTGACTACAAGACTAAGATCCAGATCCCCCGCAGCACAGCAGGGAACCTGGATCTTCCTCTCTGGCAGCCGGTGGATGTCTGTGCGATGCGGGCAGACAACCTCCGCTGCTGATGCCGTCACTTCTGCCGGGGCTTCTATGAAGGAGCCACAGCATCACATGACCGTCCAGTGCTCATTCATAGAAGCCCTGGCGGAAGTGCCGGAAGCAGCAGCCGAGGTTGTCTGCGCGCATTGCGCAGACGTCGTCTGGCTGCCCCACTAGACTCCAAGGAATTTGAATCACGGGTGACAAGTCTAAGGAAGCACTGGTAAGTTGGGGAGGGTAAGAGTGGCATATGGGGGATTAAAAGGCATATCTGGGAGGCAGAGTGACATACAGGGGTAGAGTGGCGCGAATAGGGGGTCAAGAGGCATATCTGGGTGGCAGCATGGCATATAAGGGGATATAAGGTATTTCTGGGGGCAGAGTGGCATATAACAGGGTATGAGGCATATCTGGGGGTAAATGTGCATAACTGGGGGCAGGTTGGCAAATAAAAGTAGATAAAAACAAAAAATGCAAAAAATGCATTATATGAAAAAATAGTTTACATGTGAATTAATATTTACTAGTAAAACTTTTTTCTTACAGTGTTTTTAACTTATATTCAGGCTTTTTCTTTTTTCCCTAAATTAATATTCAAATGTTGGGGGGTGCAATCACATCTATCACATCTCCCATCTCTTTTAGCCAACCAATACGTATTTAGATCCCTTAGGCTTTCCCGATATTTTTCAGCCTGCAAATTAAAAGGAATTCACTCATTCACGTACAGGGCATGTAAGACTTTTTCTTTCCTATTGGAAGTAGCTGGGCTAATGACAAGAAACAGAAACTGGAAACCGAGATAGGATGGCTTTATCTAAATGGAATTGCATAAAGCAGTCAACCGAAGACAACACCTGTAATTCTCCAACTGTTCTTGCCAAGGAAATAGATAATAAAACATGGCGAAGAAATGCTTTATTCATCAATCAATTAATTGTACTAGGTTCAAGTCCCATGTAGGTGCTCTTCAGCCCGAACTGGCCATCTGGCACATTGGACAAATACCAAGTGAGCTGCTGGCAGAGAATGCTCCATACTGGATATGCCAGGCCGCACACTGCGTGAGCATAGAAATGTAATGTGCGGCCTCTTATATCTAGCCATAGGCTGTGCTTATTTCATTTGGAACCTACCACCTCGAGTCAGTCCCTGCATAAACGGAAAACTGCCATCTCTTGATCCAAGGACAGACAGTAAGCCTATAGTCCAAAAAAAGATCTAAGATGGTATCTCTGGATTTTCCGTATAGGGAAACAGAAAAAATCTTGGGACTCTGGCATTGGAGGGAATTGCCTTAAAGTCTATAACTGGATCTCTCCACTGATCACAGAGAGTCTGGAAATATTATATAGTTATATAGGCTGAAAAAAGACATGCGTCCATCAAGTTCAGCCTTTCCTATGTCTGTATATTTGTTGCTGTTGATCCAAAAGAAGTTTCGCTCTTTCCAATTTTGCACTAACAGGGAAAAAAATTCCTTCTTGACCTCCTTGGATCAATAAGCTGTTCCCCCATAATTAAAGATTATATCCCCCCGATATATCCCCGAATATTATGTGATTCTCCAGGTATTCATCCAGTTGCTGTTTAAACGTCTGTACAGACTCCGATAAAACTACCTCTGCAGGCAGAGAATTCCACATCCTTATTGTCCTTACTGTAAAAAACCCTTTCCTCTGCTTTAGTCTAAATCGCCTTTCTTCCAGTCTAAACGCATGACAACGTGTCCTATGCATAGTCCTGTTTATGAACAGATTTCCACACAATGGTTTGTATTGGCCCCGAATATATTTATATAACGTTATCATATCCCCTCTGAGGCGACGTTTTTCTAAACTAAACAGATTTAAATTAGTTAACCTTTCTTCATAACTATAGTGCTCCATTCCTTTTATTAATTTTGTAGCCGCCTCTGCACCCTTTCTAGTGCTATGATATCCTTCTTTAGAAAAGGTGCCCAAAATTGCACAGCATACTCAAGGTGCGGCCTTACCATTGATTTATACAGAGGCAAAATTATATCTTCCTCCCGCGACTTGATGCCCTTTTTTATACACGACAATACCTTACTGGCCTTAGCAACCGCAGACTGACACTGCACATTGTTGCCTAGTTTGTTGTCTATAACAATTCCCAAAACCTTCTCATTTGTCATAACTTTACATTTATCTACATTGAATTTCATCTGCCATTTGTGTGCCCAGTCCCCCAGTCTATCTAGATCCCTCTGCAGCACAGTAATATCCTGCTCGCCCTGTATAACTTTACCTAGTTTAGTGTCATCTGCAAACACAGAAACATGACTTTCAATGCCTATTGCCAGGTCATTTATAAATATGTTGAATAAAATTGGTCCCAGAACAGAACCCTGAGGGGCACCACTTACCACTTTTGACCAGCTTAAAAATGGACCATTTATAACAACTCTCTGCTCTCTATCTCTAAGCCAATGCTAACAGATAGCTTCCAATGCAGGGTCCACTGAATGCTTAAAGCACTCAGAATTGACATCCCCTGGCACTTTAAATAGAGAATCTTACTTATCCTGAAAATGTGGAAGCCATCTTTGTGCACAAGGTTAAACTTTGCAACACTAATGACACAAAATGACTAAAAATAGGGCTGAATGCCCCCGCAAGGAGATGCTTATGAGCTCCGCTCACCTGCCCAATACGCCCTGCTCCCTGCTGAGCTGACAGTCCCAGCAGGGAACTACAGGTAAGGAGAGAAACACAGGCAAAGGGTCCTACTTTCATATGTACAAGAAAGGAAACAAGGTAGAATGTGGCTGACTACAGAAATAGGGTTGTCAGGGCTTATAGATTGCAGTGTAACAGCTAATGTTTCTGTATTAAAGGCTTAGCTACTAATTAGTACATACGATGCTGCCTACACATAAGAAAGTAATCAGTTAATTGCCACCATTGGACCATTTAGACGCAGACAAAATGGTTACAGTGAAGGATCAATAATTGAATATACTTGGAGCAATGCTTCCGAATGATCATTCACACTAAATAATAATTTGCTTTTACCAGCCATGTAAGCAATTTTTAGAACCCAGATACCCAGTTTTTAACAGTAATGGGTACCTTAATGCAACACAGTGTTTGTGATATTAACTTTACTCATTATTGAAGCCAATTTAGAGCTTCTGCAACACTTATAAAAACAAAGGTTAAATTCAAACGTCAAATTCAAATTACTGTGGGAAGATAAAAAATAATTGATGCGATGCTGGGTGGGCCCTGAATCATAAGGAAATTCTCCTTTCACACACACATGGGTTCCTGCATGCCAAGTAGGTAGCTAGTGATTTTCATCCTCCTCTTTCAAGATACTGTTGGTAACGACATGGGCATCCAGCCATATGGAGAAGCCGTTGGTGAAGTGTGGACTTCACACGTTCTGTACCACTTCTCTGGAATTCCTTACCATGTTTTGTTAGTCTTTCTCCCGCTTATTCTAATTTTAAAAGCTAATAGATTGTAAGCTCACAAGAGCCAGGCTGTTTTCTTCTGTACCAGTATGTTTTAACATGCATTGATGCCATTTTAAATTATCTGTTAAATATTTTCATTGTCCCCTATTGTAACAGCGCAATGGTTGAATGTCCCGACAGGAAGAGAGGTGTATCTGTAGTAAGATTATACCATTGTAGTTTATCTTTCTAGTAAGTATTCGTAACATTAAGTAAATAAGATACCTGAACATCTAAGACCAACTGCCCCTTAAAATTTAAATCCAGCCAATTGATATCCTGGTGGTCTGCTTGATAACAGAAGGCCACAGCATGAGGTTGTAGCTTAATACAATGATCAGGGCAGGTTAAATAAAGATGATGGCCAGTTATTAGCTATATGACTCTAAACAGGCAATAGACAGCAGAAAAGTCAAAATTAGACTGGGCTTAAACAGGAATCAGTATACTAGATAATAAGTCCAGACCTGCAAACCAGAATCCATTTAAATCCATAATAGGAGGCATGGATTACAGGTAATGACATATGTGCCAGGAATGGGTTGCTGGATCAGTCTGGAATCTCTTGATTGAGTGAAAAGATGTCGATGTCTTAGACGTTTTCTTTTGTTACACCTGCAGGAGTCTAAGGATTTGCCATGTCTCATTGCAGGGTCTGTAGGGAAAGTCTGGTAACAGGGAACTGTGATACCAAGGTTTCCTACATAGAATATAGGAGTAAAACAGTACCAAATGGCCAAAACAGGTGGAGTACAAGCCCATGTCTGGAACCAGATAACATATAACAAGTAACAAAGAGCAAAAAGAGTACACAATAAAACCAAACTCACTGATCAAGTGTGCCACCTGGTGTGCCAGAATGTGCCCGGGACAGGTCATTACAAGGGGAGGGCAATGCAAGCAACTAGGCATTTGATCAATGATGGCTCCATAGGTGTGCAGGAACCTGTCCAGGACAGGTAACTACAAGAGTGTGGCATCTGTAGTCTGATGTTGATAAATGTAAAATAATGCAGCTGGGATGTAAAAATCTCAAGGCAGAATATAGTAATGGGGGTGCTGCTCTGTCATTAACAACAGAAAAGAGGGATTTAGGAGTACTTATTTATAAGGACTTAAAGGTAATCGGACAATCCAATAATGCATCAGAAAAAGCAAGCAATGTGGTAGGTTGTATAGCGAGAGGCATTAGTAGCAGAAAAATAGAAGTGGCTCTTCCACTTGACAGATGTATAATCAGACCTCACCTAGAGTATGTGTACAGTTCTAGAGACTCCTACTCCAGGAGGATATTGACATTACTAAAATGGTAAATAGTTTGCATGATAACAAAAAACTTATGAGGAAAGATTAGCGATCTCAATGTATATAGCCTGGGGTAAAGAAGAGTGAGGGGAGATTTCATACAAACATTTAAATATGTAAAGGGATTTAACAAATCACAGGGGGGGACGTTTATTTCAAAGGGGGAGAATAAGAAGTCATAATCTAGAGGGTCAGAGGTTTAGATGTAATGTAGGGATGTTTTCCTTTACCTTGAGGGTGTTAGATCAGTTAGTGCATCAGCCTCCCATCAGATGCGATAAAGACTAATACAGAAAGAGGATTTAACCATGCATGGAATATGCATAAAGCTATCCTGAATCTAAAACAAGTCTAAGGACTGATTAGCCTTCGCATCAGGAGAAATAGGCAGACTAGATGGGCCGAATGTTTTTCAATCATATGTTTCTATGAGTTTGGGATCTAACCACCTCTTTAAATGTATTTAAATTCCTTCTGCAATGTTCATGCAGCTGAATTATAATGTGAAAAAAAAGTAATGCAAAAAAATTTACTACCCAATAATTTATTACTCTTACCATACAAATGAATTACAGTATGCAAATTATGAAAAACAAAACTTTGTTCCATAATTCCCCAAAAGTTAATTAACAAAATAATTGAATTGCAATTTATATCATCATACACACATGCCAGCCACAACAGACTGAATATTTTAAAATTGCTTAACATTGTTTTAATCTCTCTTATATAACCAGTAAATTTGAATCAGAGTAAAATAACCTTTTGTATGAATGCCATCGGGAAGGCGCATAATTATTCGAGAATGCTTTTAGTTTTACTTACCTCATTTAGCCATTCACTTTGATTTGAACCCTTTTTATTTAATCACTCCTTGTCAAACGTGTGATGAAATAGAATAACAGCTTAATACAAATTAGTTGTAATTGTTTAGTTGTAGAACACATCTCAGGCTATATTTTTGGTTAAGTGCTCAATGGAAGTATTCAATCGCTGGGGAGTTAAGTCTTTTGTTTTGAGTACGGTGTAGATACCTTTTATTTGTTCTCTAAGACACTGTGATACACTAACTAGAAATCAAATTAATTATTGGGGACATCCACTTTCTGTTGAAAATGTATTTTATTGATCATCATACTAAAAAGCATTTCACTAATTCAAATGAGACCGTGAAATGAAAAAAAATCTGCATGTTATAAAGATATTATGGCTCAAAGTGATAGGACAGGTCTTTAAACTCAACAGATGGTAGACTACAGAATTACTGTCACACAAAGAAAAATAATATCAGCTGTCTACAGCTGATACAACACATGTTGAGAAAACCTGGCAAGGAACTAGAAGAATAGGGCACTCCTGCCAGGTGCCGTAACTATAAGAGAAAAAAAAGAAAAGAAATGTAAGATTCAAAAGGTGTTTAGAACAATTAGTAAAAAGAAGCCAAAGCAGGAACAAAATAATTTAACTCTTTGGGTTTCAGTGGGTCAATCAATGTAGCCCATCTTAAGTTCTGAAAAAATTG
Source organism: Spea multiplicata (assembly GCA_009364415.1). Taxonomy (NCBI): domain Eukaryota; kingdom Metazoa; phylum Chordata; class Amphibia; order Anura; family Pelobatidae; genus Spea; species Spea multiplicata. The sequence continues at coordinate 19,353 of VKOC01015245.1, read as the reverse complement.
TTAACCGAATGGTATAACTGCTTAAAATGTCTTGGCTTGGATTAAAAAACTGATAAAGCCATGTCAGGAATGTGATGCTAAATGGTATTGGTTGTGATGTTAATATAAGAAACTATAACATTGATATCTTTCTTATTATGTTTCTTTTCATTAAACTGGATCTGTTACACTCAATTACTGTTCCATACAATATATATATTTCTGTGAAACTGTGTTTATAGATTAAAATAAGCAATGTTAATATGTATGAAAGCCACCTTCTGTGTATACCATATACCTATGTCCTGACTATCCCTTGCCATTAAATTATCTCTGCCCTATTGTTAAGTTGAAGGTTGTTGCTGATTGTAAAATCGAGAAATTGATAGATATAGGTGTTTTTATTTCGTGAACACTCATGCTAAAGGCTACAATGAAACATTTACATTTTAAGCAACTTAATTCAGCCAACATTAATCTCACAAAGAAAATTATTTCCTAAAGGTAAAACTGTGGCTCCAACGGATTTGCTTTCTCTGTGAGTTGTATCGGCCTGATAGCGGAGTAATTACAAGGTTCTGTAGCGCTAAAGTTTTTGGAATCCATCTGATCTGCTAAAGTGCCATAGTGGGTTATAGCAGATGGGAAGACACTGTGCTTGCTGGATTAGTGACTATGACAATTTTTGTATAATCTTATGCCATGCTCTACATGGTTCTTTTGTCTTTGCAACTCATTTTGTCATAAATCCAGAATATTAAGCATTTGCTCAGTTTTTAAATGAAATATTTTATATTCAGTTACAGTATCCCCTAAAACACCTTTCCCTGAATTCCCCCAAAGTAAAGAATGTACAAGTATGCAACCTATTCAGACTGATGGCATTGAAAGGTTTAAGCATTTGCAACTCAATAGCCAAAGCATTAATATTTTAGCCAGGGGCTGACTAACAATGGGGCAATTGGCCGAGGAACCCTGGTGCCCAGCAACCCCCCCACTTGCTGCTAGAATGCCACAGTGCAATTTCTGTATTGGCCCTCACTGCAGAGTATCCATACAGTACTTGTGCTGGATGATGTGGGAGGTCATGTGGGGGGCAAGAAGGGGTTATTCTCCACCCTAAGTAATAAGTTACCAAATCTAAATTTTATACATGTGGATAGGTCTAACATTCAATAAATGAAGTCATGAGCACAATTATAAGAAATGACTGAGAATTCAATTATACTTATATATTAAAGATCACACAAATTACATAAATCCAAAATTAAACAGAGTGTAATATAGCTTATATTAAAGCTTATATGCATGAAAAAAAAAAAAAAAACAGTCAGTCTCGATATGAAATATGAAGTCTAGCTTCAGCCTCTCGGTCTGCCCTCCACATTTGTAACAAAAATCCCCTATATATATATATATATATATACTATATATAGTATTATAACTAGACCTGCATATCACTACCTCAAAAAATGGTTAACGGTCAGAAAAAAATAGGAGGAAAACAGGTTGCTGAATTGTTTTCACAGAATAACCAAAACATTCTAATCTTATGCCACAATAAAAAAATGGTTATGCTTATCCTAACAGGAAATCAGGCTAGCGGATTTCACTAGGAATATTATCTTGTCTCTTTGCTGTCTTTTGCATGAACTAAGACTGTTATTCCTCTTCTCCATTTCCAAATACAGTAACAGGACCGTAAAACATATTTGTTGAATGGAAATAACCACAACTACACATCCCTGATTCATAAAAGATAGTGACCTGGTGCAAAATTTGAATATCTACTTGACCTGTAAAATGAATTTGGTTTACAAATATTTGTTTCATATTTCTATTTAATTGAGCAGAAAATGTGCCCCATTGAGAACTATGAACTTTTATTAACTATCACCTTTCAATATTGCATCTGATTTCATTTGAGGAAAAAACCCATAAAATTCCAAATTTACAAATTCAGTATTCTTAAGCTTTATTTCTCCACTTAATTGATTATGCTTTATATTGTGAAATAGGGCCATTAATAATTCTCTTTTTATTGGGCAGCTTTGCGTTTATATACATTTTAGAGGACATGAGTGTTATTGGCTTTGAATCTCTGCAAAGAAAGTGAACTTTTGGCAGTTTACCTATCCCTGATAGAATAACGGCCAGTGTTCCTTAATTGATTATAAAGATTCATAACATCCATTCTCACAAGAAATTACTGCAGAAAAGCAATGCAGGAATTGAAAACAGCAATATATACACAGACGCATATATCTGTATACATATACACTATATGGACAAAAGTATTGGGACACCAGACCATTATACCAACAGGCAGTTGATCACCCCTTTGCAGCTATAAAAGCTTCCACTTTTTGGTGAACAAAATCTACAAGATTTTGGAGAGTTTCTGTGGAAAGTTTTGCACATTCATCCAGTAGAGCATTTGTGAGGTCAGGCACTGATGTTGGATGAGAAGGCCTGACTCGCACTCTCTGTTCCAGTTCATCCCAAAGGTATTCGATGGCGTTGAGGTCAGGGATCTGTGTGGGCCAGTCAAGTTTTTCCACACCAAATTCATCTAACCATGTCTTTATGGACCTTGCTTTATACACTGGGACACAGTCATGCTGGAATAGAAAAGGATCTTCCCCAAACTGTTCCCACAAAGCTGGAAGCACAGCATTGTCCCAAATGTCTTGGTATGCTGAAGCATTACAATTACAATTACTTAGCCCAAACCCTGTTTTCAATAATTTAGAGGTGTCCCAATACTTTTGTCAATATATTGATTGAATTTTAAGAAAACAGTGGCCTATGTAATTCATCCTTCAACAATAAGTGCGCAAACAGACTGTGCGTCATGACGTAGGGACGTACCTGCGTACTTCCCCCCCTCCTCCCCCCCGTTCGTCTTCTCTCTCCTCTCCTTCTCCTCCTCCGCCTGGAACTTGCTGAGGGCGTTCTGGTGCCGTATGCCGTTTTGACACGCCGGCATTGACACACGCCGGCATTGAATACACTGGCTTTGATACACGCCGGCCTCGATACGCCGCCTTTGACACGCAGGTCTCACAAGACAAAGCTGGCTCCACAAGGCACCCACAAGGCATAGCAGTCTGGCGGCCAAGGAAGACCGATACAGTGGCTTGGCGCGGCACGACGGCTCGGCACGGCGGCGTGGTATGGCGGGTCCGTGCGCCGGCTCCATACGCCGGCTCGGCACGGTAGCTTGGCACGGCATAAGAGGTATAAGAGGCTTGATACGGCGAGTGCGCTTTGGCGGTTCAGCACGAAGATATGCCGGTTCAGTGATATGGAAACATGGTATCACACATTAAGGGCAGGGCAGCCTCTTTTAAAACCTCTATCTACTAAAATTTAATATATGCCTATTATATGCCTAATGTGTCTCCTGATACTACATACAGATGAAGTATTCACTACACAGAGGGTGTACTCACTAAACAGATAAAGTATTTATCAAACAGATGAAGTATTTACTAAACAGATTAAATATGTACTAAACAGATGAAATATTTACTAAACAAATGAATTATTTACCAATAGATGAACTAGTCTCTGAACAGATGAATTATGTGTTAAAGCTTTAGCTTGAGATCTGGCATTATTGACCACTGCACTATATATACCATTGACTGCCAACTATTATATTTTGTTTATTGAGAATATGGACACAGACGGCTACATGGATGAGTGCTTGTGCTGATCTAGTTGGTGGGTTTGCACCCCTATTAAAAGCAATTGGGGCTTGAATGGCGGATGAAGTGTTTTCCAATACTAAGCTTTAGGGGGAATTCCAGTGATATTTTACTAGCAATAATAGGATAGTGGTTAGGAAAAGAAGATGCCTCCTAAAAATTCAAGCCGGAAGTCGGCAGGTCCTAATTCCCCTAAAGGGAATACTTCAGCAGTTAAAATTGATAAATTTTTGAGATCATCTCCTGTCCTAACGAAAAGCCGGTCGGCCAAAAATGCTTCCCCAGTGGAAGGAAGAGAGGTTATGGAGGGGTTAGGATCCCCAATGCCACAAAGAATGGGGGGCTCAGGAGAGGTGTGGACGTTCAATTGAACCAGGTCTTCTCAGTACCATTCTTCAAGAAGTACAAAATTCCAATCAAGCTTTATCACAGCTAAATCTGAAAGTGGAAAGTCTGTCTATTGAAGTATCCTTTATTAGAGACAACTTAAATAAGATACAAGAAAGGTTGCTTAAGCTGGAAACGTTGGTCCCCTCTCTGGATAAAGAAATGGTCGAGATAAAGAATAGTACAACTTCCTTAAGCACGGATATGGAGAAATTGAAAGATAAAATGAGAGATATGGAAGATAGATCTAGAAGGAACAATATCCGTATTTTTGGGTTACCAGAGGGGGTGGAGGGCTCAGATCCCAGGTTGTTTTTTCAAAAATGGATTGGTGAGACTGTCGGGACACAAATACTCTCTTCCCTATTCTCTGTGGAAAGAGCTTATAGGGTCCCGGTAAAAATCCCTCCACCGGGGGCCCCACCAAGGACGATGCTAATCAGACTCATAAACTCCTTTGATCGGGATGTAATTCTTAGACGTGCTAGGGAAATTGGTACAATTTCATATAATTCGGCAAAGATTGCCATGTATCCAGATTTTTCTAGAGGAACTCAAATGCAACGTGCTTAGATTGGCTAATATTCGCTATTCCTTGTTGTTTCCTGCAAAACTTAGAGTCCAATACAAAACAGGCACTTTATTTTTTCTAACTCCCCAGGAGGTGTCTAGGTGGCTTGAAGGAGAGGGGCTGTAATGTGTAAATCTTTAATTATACTTAGTTTAATGGGAGGATGGGGGGGGGGAGCTAATATGACGGTGTGAAGAGATATGTGTGGAAATGATCCAGCACGCATCACAAGATGGAGGGGGAGGGTTATTGGTCTGCTGGGCTTTTTATTTTTCTCTTTCTTTTTGAATGCAAATTAAAATTTTGTTTTGGAATGTGAGGGGAACTGCTGATTCTCGAAAGAGGGTGGCCATATTTGATCGTGTTCAGAAACATCTCCCGGCTATTATTTGTTTAGCAGAAACACACACGGTAGGAGAGACACAAAGGAGGTTATCGAGAAGATGGGCTCAGGTGGAACTTCATTCCTCCTTTTCAAATTTTTCGGCTGGAGTCTCTCTACTCTTTCATCGAAAGATTCCATTAGTGATTAAGAACAGGAAGATTGACGAGAGAGGTAGATACATATTTGTACATTTAATTATTTATAACCAGGAGATGATTACGGCTTTCTTTTATGTTCCTCCCCCTTTCTCTCCACAGCCAATCAATAAATTAGTTTAATTTATTGGGGGTAAGGAACAGCTTCCGTTATATTTGTTTGGGGATTTTAATTGTACACTGGACCGTAAGAAAGATGTGGTCCGAGTGGTTAAGAAACACCACACTAATTTGAATACCCAGACTCCATTAGCAAGATTATTTGAAGAATTGGGCTGGAATGATCCATGGCGGGTTAATGAATCCTGTTATACAAAGATACTCATGTTATTCTGCTACGTATCAAACCGCATCTAGGATTGATTTAGTCAATCTCAGACCACGCACCATTAATAGTGGAGTTGATACTGGGAGATGAGAGAAAGAATGAAGGGAAACCTTTTAGGTTTAATCCCCATTGGTTGACATTACTTGAAAGTAAAAAAAATAATATGCATTTGCTTAAAGAGTTTTGGGAGAATAATAAAACACCGGCTACTTTATGCGTGGGTTGGGATGCACTAAAAGCTTTTCCGCGAGGGTTGCTTCTTAGAGATGTGATTACAAAAAAAAGAAATTTTTTCCAAAAAGAGAAAGATATGAGAGAGAAAGTAATCAGTAGTGAAATAAAATTTGCTAAAGACCCTTCAATGAATAATCACGATCAAATGAAAGATCAACTTGCGGCTCTGATGCTAGACAAGGCCCAACATAAGTTATTTTTCAGAGGTCAAAAGAACTTTATTGAAAGGGGTCGGCCGGGGGAATTACTTGCAAACTTAGTAAAAGCTCAGAAAGATAACAGTGACATCCTGGCGATTGAAGATAAAGATGGCAGGGTAGTAAATGAACCAAGCAAAGTGCAGGCCGCGGTGGTGGATTTCTTTTCTAAGCTATATCAAGCAGATCCAGCAGCAAATGATCAAGATATAGTTAATTATTTAAAAAAGTGTGAGTTACCCACGATCTCGCCTCAACAAAAGGAGGTATTAGAGAGGGATATTACGAGGAGATCAGGGATGCCCTTTTTTCTTGTGCAGTTTCATCTGCCCCAGGAGGGGATGGACTCCCTTTTGGGATCTATCAGGAATATGCGGGTATCCTCTTACCTATTTTATGTTTAGTTTTTTCAGAAGGTTTGAAAGGAAAGCAGCTACCAAGGTCTATGCTGGAAGCAACAATTATACTTATTCCTAAAAAAGATAAAAATCCAGTAAAAGTAGAATCATATCGGCCGATATCTCTAATCAATACGGATGCGAAAATTATAGCTAAAGTGTTGGCCAGTAGATTAGTAAGTTGTATGCCTGCTCTGATTGGAGAAGATCAGATGGGCTTTGTGCCAGGAAGGATATTACATTCCAATTTGGAAAGAGTTTTTGCTAATCTCCAGTTAGGCGCAAACTTTTCCCACTCCATTCTGTCCTTAGATGCCATGAAGGCATTTGACAGGGTGGAGTGGCGCTTTTTATGGCACATGGTAACAGCCTTTGGATTTGGGGAGGCGTTGGATACAACTTTTGTATAGATCTCCGGTAGCTAGGATTAATGTAAATGGTAAGATCTCAGACTCCATTTTGTCAAGTCAAGGAACCCGCCAGGGATGCCCACTTTCGCCCCTTTTATTTATATTATACATTGAACCATTAGCTTCAAGCATTAGAATAAACCATGAAATAAGAGGTTTGGGCCTAAAAGGTTGTGAAGAGAAAGTTTTATTATATGTATCACTTCCAATAGTGATGGATATGGTTGAAACTTTTGGCAGATTGTCAGGACTTAAAATGAACTGGGATAAATCTCCTCCCGTTAAATTCAATAGGTATCCCCAAGGTAGGGGGTGTTAAGATTCTGAACCAGGGGGACCCTGAAGTATTTAGGGATTAAAATTGCGAGTGAAGTCGACCTTTTTATTAAGCAGAACCTTACCCCATTAGCTATTAAGATAAAAAAGGTGGGGATCCGGAAAAAACTCCCGTTGTCTTTGGCAGATAGGGTGAGTCTGGTGAAGATGATTGTTCTCCCGCAGGTTTTGTTTGTTTTGTCTGCCTCACCGGTGTGGATCCCAGATAAAAGGTTTAAAGGCTTAGAAGCTACACTGAGTAAACTATTGTGGGGAAGAGGTAGAGTATGTATGAAATATACCAAGCTCACCTCACCAGAGGGTGAGGGGGGGCTTGGCATTACCCCATTTCAAATTATACTTCTTAGCAAAGAAGATCCAGAACTTGAAATTCAATGAGTACGGGGGGTTAATTCAGTTTCTTTTAGAAACATCTGGAAATTCTAACCCCTTGGAAATGATGGAGGCAGGTTTACGGTTAGAAAAGAAATTCGATAATACCTCTGTGTTGAAGTTATATAGGAAAGTGTGGCAAGAAATTAAACAGTTTTGTAAAATCGAGGGTAGCTTATCCCAAGCACATATATATGGTATAATTCCAAATTTATGGAGTTTCACAAGGGGTTAGGGAGTGATTTTTGGATTAATAAAGGGATTAGTTTTGTTGGACAGCTGTTTACTGCTGGATATATTAAGGATTTTGAGGTACTTAAATCTGAATATGGGTTGGAAAATGGACACAAATTTTGGTATACTCAATGAGTTCACGCATATAATCGCACGGAAAATAAAAAGATTTTTGAGGTTGAGACGCATGAGCTTTTTGAATTCCTGCAGACAAGATCTATTGGGAAGAAGACACTTATTAATAATATATTAATAAATATAATAAATATTATTTATAAAACATTGTTAAGAGAAATGGATACAGGCTTCAGAAGCAAGATTAAAAGGAAATGGGAGGAAGAGATTGGTGGTATTGATGAGGCCTCTTGGAACCGTATCCTTAAGTACACAGGGTGTTGCACTGCAAATAAACAATATCAATTTACACAACTTAAAATTATTTATCGTTTATATTATTCCCCGCACCAGTTATGGAAGATTAAATGCAGGGATAAGTCTGATTGCCCCAGATGCGGTGCTCTAAATGCGGGCTTAATTCACTTATGGTGGGAATGTGATGAGATTAAAACATTTTGGGGTGATATATTCTCGTTTGTGAAAAGCAAATTTGGTTGTAATGCTGAGATGGACCCAAGGGTTATGATCTTGGGTGATGTGGAGGATTTTGGCAGGCTAAACAAACTATTTAGGAAAATTTTCTACTTAGAGAGATTACTGATTCTTAGGAAATGGTTTGATAAAGGTTTACCTGTACTGGCTCAGTGGTTAAACATTGAACAAAGCAAAAAATATGAACAATATAGATGTCCTGAATAAAAAAAGAAAAAGAAGGAGTTCCAACTCACTCGGGGTTTATGGTAATAATATTTTATTTTTTTCTCCCCAGCAGACTTTGGGGGGGGGGGTATCAGGATATTTTTTTGTGAATATTGTGAATTGTTTATGTTTCATCTGTCTGAAATTAAAAAAAGGGGAAAAAAAACATGGTGCCACTCAATCAACAGTCATTTTAGAGTGAATCTTTAGGTGAGAAGTGGGTTTATTTATTGCCATTTTCAGGCTTGCGTTGGGGTTTTTGTATTATTTAAATTTAAAACGCCATCCATTGTAGTACGGCAAACAAAATGAAATGCATTTGTGGGATTCATCAGTTTTAGGCATATTGACTTAAGTGTATTTGATTTTGCTTACACATACAGTTGAATATAAAATCATTCCAATGAAAAGACATAATGGACTTATTTGAAAAACATAGTTCTGTCTTTACATTGCTCTGAAACACATGAGAATGAAAACCATGTATAGACATTGCATTAGAAATCCATTAAAATGGTTTATTAATGTCAGCAACAACCAATAAAACCAATACACAATCATAAAGAAAGGGTAAAGTATTTCATGCTGTGTTAAATACTAATGTTTCAATTTGTTTCAGTAGCTTCATGTTTTTATAGTCATAGCCATCCATCTAAGTGAAATATTAGGTTCTCTTTATAACCACTTTGTTCTTGGCTTCATTGGAGAATCTTGAAAATCAAGGTTAACTAAGTAAATACACTTGGATGCAGTAGGAAGCTCCCATTTCACTTTCACTGATGGTGTAAAATAGATGGGACGTTGGGCTTCTTCTATCATTTTCTGTCATTGTCATATCTGATCCGATATTTTATATTATTATCAGATTCAAAATGCATTTTTGAAAATATTGTGCTTTTTAAAATAGCATATTTTTTAGGATAGCCATTTGTATGTGTTCTCCATGGGTCTACTCCTTTAAAATGTTTGTTATTATTCCTTAGACAATGATTCTCTCGAGATTTGCTGAGGTGCTGCGGCACTTATGTATCCAGGAAAGGTAGGGGGTAAACCAAGAAGGAGACAAAAAAATGACCCTGCATTTATAGGAAGAATGTAAAAACAGTGGGTAGGATAATGGTAATGCAAAAATTATAAAAATGTATTCTCTAAATAAATGACTCTTAATTGACTTTTACAGAATATATGTGTGTGTGTATTGTATATATTTCACTTATTTTGTCCTGGGCATACCAATTTATATTTTTTTCCTAAACTCCTTATTTATGTTTTTTTTTGTTGACAACATACATATGTATATATAGTATATATATATTGTCAAAAAAACATAAATGGGGACTTCCTATTTCTATGTAATTGAGCCTTCATTCGTATGAAATAATGTTTCAGCTGCAGCTTTAAGGCAGGTGACATAACAGCAGAATTCTGTGTTAGGGCTCTATGACATCACTCACGCAGCACCTTGGAGCCGGTAAAAACAACTGCTTTGAATCAGTCTTTGCTTTCTGGAGCAAGCGTAAGTGCCAGTCTTTCCTTAGGGCAAATATCCTGTCCTTTATTGCCCTATATTTGCTTTTAGTGATGGATAATTATTTGTTCTTCCCTCTGTGCTGTTTCTCTAAACTTTTCTTTATTTTTCTGCTATAAGATTTGTAGTTTAACAGGACTGATTCTTCTATATGTATTTTGATCACTCAAACCTTTACTTCATCTGCCCTGCAAGAAGCTATATAGAGTCCTTATCAAGGGTTTGTCTCCTATATTATTGTTGCTGCTTCATATTTACCTTATGGTGAAACTTAATGTGTGTTATTTGTGCTCAGGATCTATAGAAGAGCATTTTATGGATTTTAAGTATATCAGGGGTTCACTTGGAGTTAAAGATTAATGTTATATTTGATGGGGGCTATATATACATATAATTTATCTGGAATTAATATATATATACTGGTATATTTCATCTGAGATAGAAAACAACTTAATGATTTTTTTAATATGTGTAGGTTATTTGCAAAATTAATGAAAATGAATGAAATTCATAGCAAAATGAGTTCGAAGTTTTGCTTCATTGAAGAAGATTCTTCAGGAACCAGTGTCCCACAGCTGGATAAAGCAGTGACCTACGATCCGGTCTATAATTTCTCATACACCGAGGAGTTATATTCCTCAAGAGAAAAATATCCGCGTGTTCGCTGGTACAGAGTAACAGAACTTACAGTGGAGGTGGCCGAGGATCCTGGGTATAGTTTCCCAGACACAGAGGAAGACCAGACATACGCTGAAGATCAAGCCGTTAACTGTGTCCAACAACAGAAAGAGGAGGTCACCGAGGATCCTGTTTTCAGTTTCTCAAACTGGGAGGAATATCCCCGTCTTTGCTGGGATAGAGTACCAGAACCTGAAGAAGAGGTGGCCGAGGATCCTCCATATAGTGTCCAACAACAGATAGTGGAGGTCACCAAGGATCCTGTTTTTAGTTTCTCATACTCGGAGGATTCAGATTTCTCGGACGAGGAATATCCCTGTCTTTGCTGGGACAGGGTAACAAAACCAGAAGGGGAGGTGGCCGAGGACCCTGCATATAGTTTCCTACAACACAAAGCGGAGGTCACTGAGGATCCCGTTTATAGTTTTACATTATCAGGAGAAAACGAGTCATCCGATGTGGAAGATCCATCTGTTTCCAGTATGCCAGAGCAGGAAAATTATTCTACCAAAGATCCTGTCTATAGCTTCACATACACGGATGGAGAGAGCTCCGTTGAGGAAGAGCTCCCTGTGTTTTGTGCCCCACAACAGGAAAATTATTACAGTGAAGATCCTGTTTACAGCTTTACATACTGCGAAGGAGACCCCTCAGATGAGAAAGAGCACCCTGTTTCCTGTATCTCAGAATTGGAGGAGAGAGAGAACATGTTGGAAACATCATGTGTGCAAGATCTTCGTGGAAACCGGTATGACACAGTTGTTAGAGCAAGACCACCAGTGGAATCAGGGAGAGTCTTCACTCACCTGCAAAACAGGCTGGGCTTCCTAATAACACCTGGGAAAAGGGTTTGCAGTTTTAGAGTAAGACCATCAGTGTCATCAGGTGGCTTCATCACCCATCTGCAAAAGAGGCTGGGCCTCCTAGAAACACCAAGAAACAGTTTTAGAGTGAGACCATCTGTGGCCACGAAAGGCATCTTCACTCGTCTGCAAAAGAGACTTGGACTCCTAAAAACATCTGGGAAAAGTTGTAAAGAAAAAACATCAGTGGCATCAGGGGGCATCTTCACTCGCCTACAAAAGAGACTAGGCTTCCTAAAACAATCTGGAAAAAGTTGCAAGGAAAACACATCTGGGGGCATCTTCTCTCGCCTACGAAAGTGGCTACGTTTGCCCAAGAGATCTGACAGGCACAGAAGATCTAAGCAGAGGCGCATGAACAACTACCCCACCTACCTGAAAACAACAACATCCAGATACCGTACCATCTGCTGCATCACCATTTAGGATGTACATGTTCACGTTATTGTACGTAGTTTAGTATTAATAAAGTTAGTAGTGCTAAAAAAAAACAATAAGTGCAGTTTACATGTCGGTTAGTAACCCAACAATAGCTAGAAACTGGATTTTTTGTCTAGATTGCTACTATAATAGGTAAGTTGGCCAATTGTAGCCTTGGGGCTAGTCCAGTTAAATGGTCAGGAAATATAGAGCATCAACAAAAAACTTCAACAGGATAACTTGAATGATGGATACCTTTTCAATGTGCTATGCCCAGTGCATACCAGCAAGAGATCCATGAATCAATCATATTCCGTCAGAAATGTTGCTGAATAAGTTGCCTCTAAAAGGCTCCCATCACTTAATATGGACCTCCATGTAGGAGGAGCTGAGGAGCATTTGCCTTATTTATTTAAGTTCAGAGTACCCTAGAGCCCCCTTTACTCAATATAGTTATTACTAGTTTTGTTGCCACAAATATCTGCAAATTATACTGGGAAAAAGAAAAATATTCTTCGCTATACCTAAACATAATGCAGCCTTAAGCTCCTGTTTCTCCAGCTGTGTAATTGTCCCATTCATCTCTCTCTAAAGCTGACTGAATAAAAACTTTCCTGTGTTGAAAGCAATTAAAATGAACTGTTCTTCAGCTGATTCTAACATGATTACTTAAAATAATATTCATTTTATATCACATTAAGTATGGCAAGAATGAATAAAAACAATGTGATTAAATAAGTTTGAAAATAATAATCACTGCACACCACATGGACTATTTCTTGCCTTTATGATGATTATTAAATGAAAGCAATAAACATTCTATATCACTTTACATATTCTGCTGTGACTTAATCAACACTAATTAAGTTACATGATGTTCACCCAATAATTCAACCAAATTAGTGGTTGGATGGCTTGGATTGGATATTGTGTCACAAACAAACTTCGATCAAAAAAGCTGCTGACCATTGCAGGACTTTCAGTAGAATCACGCAGAAATTAATTATCCAAAAGTATTTTTATAGTACTTGGTCTCTGGCAGTCAATGATAAACATTTAAGTATTTATTTCTGGTTGGAGTTCCAAATGGAAAACATGTTTTATTTTAGACCTAGCCCCCACACTCTCGCTATTATTTATATGGGAATAGTCCTTCCTCCTTAAATAAAATATTGCGTTTTCTGATTCTGTGCTGGTATTTGGTATTTGTTCCTCTATGGAAGGAAAGTAGAGGTATGAGACAATTAGACAGAACTATGAAAGCAAACAGCACATTTGCCTTTTTCAGAGTATTAGACTAAAGAAATAATAATAATAATAATAATATCTATCTTTTGTGGACATTATTTTAATAATAATTACATGTGCATGTGACAACAGCACAGCATCGCAATTTAACATGCGCCCAAAGTTGAAGGATGCTTGACACAAACAAACCTACCACTATAGTAGCTTACCATTATTGTTTCTTAATTACAAGTTGCATTCCGTGCATTAGGAGTCAAACATAAATATTGCCATGGAGCTAAAAGATCTTGTAAGGAACCATATAATTTGTTTAAGAGGACTAACATTCTTAATGTAAGATGTGGATTCACAGAAGGTTCCTCTTCAGATTAACATCTAAGATCTTGAAAGCCTTATGTGATTTTATAGCAAACTCAATGAATGTTTCTTCACTAAAATGTGTTAAGAACTTTTGGATTAGAGTGTTAAACTGAAACAAATTTTAACTAATACAAAAATATCACATTTCAAAATTTGAAAAAAAACCCAACAACATTGGACTGCCTGTACACACTTTTTATGTTAGATCTATTTTTTATGTTATCGTTATCGAACTTTGAAACTTGTTTGAAATCAAAATAAACAATTAAAATATGCAGTGTAGCTCGTAGGCAATGAATACATTTATGATACTTAAAATATATCTATAAACAAATAAGATTGTTTTTCACTTCCATATACTTTAAAATGAAAAGCAAAATACATGATTTCATTTCTAATTAGTATAGCTCTAAATGTAACTAGTTACGAATAGGAGGTTGAAACCATATTAGTTCAATAAACTGCGGAACCATAATCTGTTTCTTCTTCTTTTATCAAATCTGCTGTTGGAAGAATAATCTCTAAAATCGAGACTAATTTCTGCCTTGTGTAGATTATAGAGCCTTTTATAAGTAAGCATATGGAGGCTTCATTAACATTTTTTTTAATAGGAATAAACACGCAGCAGAGAAGACAAAAATGGATTCGTTCCAAAAGATAAAAACACATTAATCATTAAGAAGTTATCCATACCCAATATAATTATACTATCTAATAATAGTAAACCAAAGAAAGTGATTCAACTTGTACTTAACAAAGTAGAATATATTAAAAAAGGACAGCTCATAACAAAAGTAGTTTAAAGCTTAAAAAAAACTTTTGCTTGCATGACCTTTCATTTTATTATCTGTTCTTATATTGAGCATTATCTTCCCTGAGGACTTTGTAAGACCTTTGGAGAAAAAAAAAATATGTTTCTTAAGGTCTGTATATTAAACATACCTTATTAGGTGATTTATCAAAGTTTTACTTTCATTTGTCATGGCTTAAAAAACTTTTAATAACGAAATTCACTGTTACTGAAAAAAATAATAATAAAATAATTCACTTTTTGAGCAGAACAAAAAAAAATATAGTAATGTTTGTACAAAGTGTTCTTTATGGAGGAAGCTCAGGAACCAATGACTTTATTGTAGTTCATCTTTTGAGTAATTTTGTGACTATGTGGAGTACTTGTGTGTGATTTTGTTCAGATGATTAAAGAGCACATATAGGTGTTACAAATGTAAGGCCCAAAAGAATCATAAGTCCGTCATTCGCTATTTCTCCACAAAAACGTTCAGTTCTTTCACCACTCTAAATGCTGCCTCAAAACGGTTTCTTAAATGGATTGTAGGCTTTTATAAGAACCCTCTGTACCCTTAATTGGACAGTTAATATGTTTTATTTGTGGCTTCAAATTATAAAGAACCCTTTTACACAAGGTGTTTAGCAAATGCCACAAATATGTGTGTGTTGTCAGGTCCCCATCATGGTACTCCCTCCTTCCCACACCGCATCCTCCTTTCAACCTGTGCCGCACGAAGAAGGGTCTGGCGTTGTGGACCCGCTTGCTCCCAGGTCTACGTCCTTGCACCGCGGTCCTCAGGACGGCTGGAACACGAGGGGAGGGCCTTCCCAACAAAGAGACGGAGTACACGTTCCATCTCTCGCACCAGAAGACTTCTTAAAAGGACCGTGGGCGGCAATCCCAGATGACTGGAATTAGGCTCAATCATGACGTCAGAGGGGGTACCCCTCCCTCCTTCCTATAAATCTGTGTCCTTTTGTATACACAGTGCTCAGATGTACTTTGCTTTCTGTGTATACCCTTCAGTGATTATCTGCTTTTGTCTTCTTGGAGTTGGACCCTTTGCTTGCCTATCGTTTACGAACCTACGCTGCCTGAACCGACCTCTATTAGTCTTGACTTCACCTACGCTTGCTTCTGACTCTTCCACTCTTCCACGTCTCCAACCTTGCATACTGGGCTCCGTCTACTAACCCTGAGGGTGTGTGAGCACACACTATGCAGACTTTATTCTTAAAAAGTACACATGCATACAGATTACTGTTTACCGTTAGATTTAGATTCCAGTTTAGTGGTTTATGTGTTTTATTAGTCTATTAGGTTTAATTTAGAGTTTTTTTCCTATACTCAAACAGCTGTTTCTATTGTGGCGTTCTAGTGGATACTTTGGATAATTTTATGCTATTGCTATGGCTCTGACGGTGCTTCAGTAGAGCCCTAGAACCTGAGAAAGGTCTGTACAAGTTCACTTAGTGGGGCAATAAGTTTTTCATACACGATGACTGAATGTTTGATTACCAAGCACATCAAACAAAACAAACACCCGACCAAGTAGCATATGTTCACTCAGACTACTATACAACAATAGAAAAAATCAGACAGGAACAATATTTCTTCACACAACTGTATTGTTTTTATCTTTTCTTTCCATCCAGACAGTCCAATACCACTAAGCTACTGGTTCTTACATAAAGGTGACTAAAAGGGTGACTAAAAGGGTGACTAATGGAAGAAGCTGAGCTACATATATTATTCTTTAAATCATCGTTGTGTTAAACTGCTGTGCTATCTATATTACACTAAGCTGCGGGAAAAGATTGAAAGTACTAACGGGGTCATCATTCAAATATATTATGTAACAAAGGTTTCCAAAAGGAAAATAAGTAACTTTCCGCACATATTCCATAAAATTATAGTTGGGAAGGCATAAAAAGTCAACAAAATAATAATCTAAAAGTAAATGATAATCATAAATAGAAGTCAATAATAACACATATGATAATTGCAACTTAAAACAACTTATTTTGAGTTTATAAGTAAAAGTCTGGGAAAAAGCGATTGATTGATTGCAATCAAGAAAGTCTGAAACAAAACTCCTGTAACAACAAGAAGAAACTCTCATTCTATAAATTCTATGTTATGGGTCAGTTAAGCACCTGGACATAAAAATATGTATTGTGATAGCTGAATGTCAATATTTTTGCTTACGCAGTGCTTGTGTCCTGGATTATCGAGCTCCTGGATTACTAACCACTTCTCTTGTTTTTCGAGAGGGAGTGATAATTATAGTTGCCATGATCAGCAGATGCTGAAAGCCTTATTTATAAGTTGCCCACTTTTCTCTTCAACTTCAATTGCTTAATACACCTGGAGCTCATTTCAGAGACTTTGCAAGCCATTTACTTATTCCTTAGGAGCACTACAACAACTCACTGATTGCTTTCACTAATTAAAGATTCCCATGTGTATCATTCACCACCAATCAAGAACTAATCCAGGCACTGCATGCAGGTGATGCTTAACAATTACTGGTAACGCACTTTTTTTGTAATGTATATGTTACAAGTAACGCATTGTCATTTATTTTGTATTCAGTGTACCTTTTGATTAAAAATGCATATTTTGCATGCAGTCAATGATGCAATATTTTACCTATAACAATATTTTTTTCTTCCATTTAGCCAAACCCTGTTTGCAATTCCCTTTTTTAACACATAATTGTCTATTTTTTTTAACCTGGAGAAAATGAAATAGGAAAAACTGATCTGATGGGGTGATCTTAAAATCTTAAACATAGCTGCTGAAGGAACAACCTTCTGTCCACAGTCACTGTTGAGATTTGCCAAGTCCTGGGTCCACCAGTTGTGGTGTAAGTTGGTGTTTTCATAGTATTTTTACTGCCCTTTTGCGGCTTGAATGTGCACACCTAGAGATAGGGGCCAAGGTAATATGTCAATACCCTGAAGAGATATCGCCACATATGACATTTGAGCAAAACCTTAGCAGTCAGTCATACTTAGAACATTCAGTCTAGCTGTGCTTTCATGATTTCATGGTCCTCTTCCGGTCTACTTTAGTTGTAGTTTTATTTGGTATACTATTAATAGATTATCCATGATTAATGCAATATATTAAAATTGAGCTTTCCTTGTATCCTTTTCCCCAAAACCCTGTTGCAACTGTGTGTAGATACTTGCCAGCCATGAAACTTTCACCATTTTAGTTTCCGAATGCGCCATTATGTTTTGCTCTTTGTGTACAAAATGTGTAGAAGTCTAAAAATAAAGAGAACTAAACCAATTTAAACCAAGGATGTGATATTATGTTGCGTGTGTACTGTAAAGGTTTAACGTTATTAACCCAAAGGCTTAATCCACTCGTATATCTGTCTTCCAGTACTTGATGACTTTCTTCATCACTTAACCTCACATGCCATTTCAAGACAGTTATTCTAAGCTTCAGAATCTTATTACAATCCTCCTCTCCACTTTCCTTTATTGATTTTTCAATTTCCGCGTACTGTACATGCCTCCTTAATGCTACATCCATTATCTGCAATCTGCTGAAAAGAATTTGACTTTCTTTCTAAACCTCTCTTGAACAAGACACCATGTATCCAGCTAATTTTTTTGAGAACATAATTGCTCTTTCTGTCCTTTGTTGAGGATTATACAAATAAAATACAGATCTTTATGAACTCCCCACTGCAGAGTTTGCTAACCTCTTGTCATCCGAACATTTTCTTTGTTTCTGCAGCTCATAAAAGAGCCATATTGTCTCTGGGAAAATCTCTCATATCAATCAACATTTGTGCAAAGGCATCTTTTCTTATAGTGCTTCAGCCTAGATTGCCTATTATTGAAACACAATTCTCTATCTTAAATTTTCATTGTCGCTGAAAATCTCATACACTTTACGACTAAAGTTTAAGGCATCACAAATTGCAAGACTAGTGACAAAAACTCTCAGGAGCTCCCAAGAATAATAATTGTATAAACCTAAGGTACCATCCTAGGGATTTAAGAGTCATATGGGTGAGCCAAATTCAGCAATGTTGCTGTTTGTCTGACTAGGGTTAAATGAGAAAAATGTTTTTTTTTTGTTAAATGTCATCTACTAGTTAGAGATATAATGCAAGTTCTGGAGGAAAAAAATCAATTTTGCCAAATAGTGTATTTTTGTTGATAATGTGACTGAACGCAGGGGCGTACCTAGAGTATTTGGCACCTGGGGCGGATCCTATATGTGGCACCCCCCCCCACATACACTTTAAAACTGCATAGCTTCTACCGTTATATACCGGCGCAGACACTGAAGGTGGTACAGCATTACTGTTATCATTATATACATTGACGGTGGTACAGCATAACACTTATCACTATATACTGAGGCACACATTGACAGTGGTACAGCGTAATCCCTATCACTATACACTGAGCCAGGCATTGACAATAGTGCAGCATAACTCATATCACTATATACTAAGCCAAACATTGATGTGGTGTAGGCCTACCACTTCATTGTCTGGCTTAGGGATGCCCTGAAACGAATTCTGGACTGAAACCGAAAATGCAGCATTTACCTGGCCAAAACCAAATATGACCCCCCCACACCATAAAAAAAATCTAACACATTTATTTAAAGTAAGTAACACACCAAAATAGGACAAAACAATTAAATAACAATATTAATAATATATATATATATATATGTAACCAAAGAAAAAATGGGCACTCACGGGTCTTTGCAGTAAAGTGCATGAAACACTAGTTTATTTCAATCAGCACTGCCAACGTTTCGGACCACCTCCAGTCCTTTCTCAAGGCAAAGACCCGTGGTAACATATATCTGGCTATTTTTGGAGCACCCGGACAACTAAAAGCCTGTGTATATTAACAATATTTCTGTGCAGCCGCTCCCTTTGGTTTGTGTGTGTAATATATATATATAT
>VKOC01015244.1:0-39178 GCA_009364415.1 Spea multiplicata | reverse complement strand
GCTTAAACTCCCGGCCTGGATCTTGTCAGTCCAGGTGCATGTAAACTGCGGGGTGGAGCACCAGCCTGCCCTATATGTCGTATAAAACCCTGCAAAATCGAGGGGGAATGTATACCCCTTCCACGACAACACCCCGCACCTTGTTACATATCCTCCCCCCCAGCTCAGACCCATCGGGGCGAGCGGCCTTGGACCACAAACAGTGAACTCGGGAGAGGCCATCCACATTACCCTGGGCAGTACCAGCCCTGTGAGCCATAGCAAACTGGAATGGCTGGAGACTAAGGAACCACCTGGTAACCCTGGCATTCTTTTCCTTGTTCTGCCTCATCCAGGTTAAAGGTGCATGGTCGGTAATCAGTGTAAACCTTCGACCCAACAGATAATACCTTAAGGACTCTAGTGCCCATTTAATAGCCAGGCATTCTTTCTCAACCACCGAGTACCTCTGTTCATGAGGATTTAACTTCCGACTTAGATACATGACTGGATGTTCCTCTCCATCGTGTGCTTGAGAAAGAACCGCGCCCAGGCCAACATCCGACGCATCGGTCTGTACAATGAATTGCTTAGAAAAATCCGGAGCTACCAATACGGGGTCAGAACACAAGGCCTCTTTCAAGACCCGAAAGGCATGTTCTGCTTCTGGGGTCCACTTAACCATAACCGGGCCTTTAGCTTTTGTGAGCTCAGTCAACGGGGCAGTAATGGTGGCAAAGTCAGGGATGAACCTGCGATAATAGCCAGTTAAGCCCAAGAATGCCCTTACTTGTTTCTTTGTTACCGGACGTGGCCAATTGGAGATGGCTGCTACCTTGCTCTGTTGTGGTTTAAGGAGCCCCCGCCCTATTGTATAACCCAGATATTTAGCCTCTTCTAAGCCTAAAGAGCACTTAGCGGGGTTGGCAGTCAAACCGGCAGCCCGTATACTATCCACTACCGCCTGAGCTTTCATCAGATGTGTTTCCCAGTCCGCACTGTGAATCACTACATCGTCCAGATAGGCAGCTGCATACTCTCTATGGGGCCTAAGAATCCTATCCATCATACGCTGGAAGGTGGCTGGGGCACCATGCAAACCGAACGGTAACACATTGTATTGGAACAACCCCTCAGGGGTAGAAAAAGCGGTCTTTTCCTTTGCTCTCTCTGTTAAGGGAACCTGCCAATATCCTTTGGTCAAGTCCAATGTACTCAGATACCTGGCTTTACCCAACCTCTCTATAAGCTCATCCACCCGAGGCATAGGATAGGCATCAAACTTGGAGATATTGTTTAATTTACGGAAGTCATTACAGAAGCGTATCTCTCCATTTGGTTTCGGCACCA
Organism: Spea multiplicata; assembly: GCA_009364415.1. NCBI lineage: Eukaryota > Metazoa > Chordata > Amphibia > Anura > Pelobatidae > Spea > Spea multiplicata. The sequence goes on along the minus strand of VKOC01015244.1, from coordinate 37,849 downwards.
ACACAATCGGGTTACTCCACTCGCTTTGTGACACTTCAATCACCCCTAGTTTTAGCATCTTTTTTACCTCTGCACTAACCGCTTCACGTCTAGCCTCGGGTATTCTGTAGGGCTTCAGATTGATTTTCTTTCCGGGTTCGGTGATAATATCATGTTTTATTATGTGTGTTTTTCCTGGTACTGGGGAAAACACATCTCTATTTTTTAACACAAACTCTCTGACTTCCTGTTTCTGATGAGAAGCAAGAGTGTCAGCAATGTACACCTCAGGTTCTTTCCCACAAGCGTGAGTGGGTTGCCCTTTGGTCATGGTGAAGACCTCTCGCTCTACCCATGGCTTCAATAAATTCACATGGTAGATCTGTTCTGCCTTCCTCCTACCCGGCTGTCTTACTTTATAATTAACCTCACTGACACGCTCAATAATTTCATATGGCCCTTGCCAGCTGGCTAGGAACTTGCTTTCAACTGTAGGGATAAGAAGCAATACCCGGTCCCCCGGTTTGAAGATCCGAAGCCTTGCATTCCTGTTATAACTGACTTGTTGGGCCCTCTGGGCTTTTTCCATGTTCTCCTTCACTATGGGCATTATAGCTTCCATACGCTCCTGCATTTGAGCTACATGTTCTATAACACTACGGTGAGGGGTATGCTCTTGTTCCCATGTTTCCTTGGCAACATCTAAAATACCTCTGGGGTGCCTGCCATATAATAATTCGAAGGGTGAAAACCCAGTGGAAGATTGTGGGACTTCTCTAATAGAAAACATAAGATACGGTAAGAGATAATCCCAGTTCTTACCGTCTTTGTCTACCACTTTGCGTAGCATGGCCTTTAATGTTTTATTAAACCTCTCTACCAGTCCGTCCGTTTGAGGATGGTATACTGAGGTTTTTAGCTGTTTAATTTTGAGCAGCTTACATAGCTCGGTCATAATCCTGGACATAAAAGGAGTTCCCTGGTCTGTGAGAACCTCTTTTGGTATACCCGTCCTGCTGAACATCATCATTAACTCCCTTGCAATACTCTTAGAGGAGGCATTCCGTAGGGGAACTGCCTCAGGATAACGCGTGGCATAATCAACAACAACTAAGATGTATTGATGTCCCCTAGCTGACTTAAGCAGAGGCCCTATCAGGTCCATTGCAATTCGTTCAAAAGGGACCTCGATAACAGGAAGGGGTACCAGTGGGCTGCGGAAACCTTTGTGCGGTGCCTTTAATTGACATTCAGGGCAGAATTTGCAATACCTCTCTATTGCAGCGTGTATACCTGGCCAATAAAACTGGGTTAGAACTCTCTCTCTGGTCTTCTCAAATAGGAGGTGCCCACCTAGTACATGGCTATGGGCCAGCTTTAACACCGTGTGTCTATATGATTGTGGGACCAGCAACTGTTCCATCTCCTCCTCCCCTTTCTTCTCTACCCGGTAAAGCAGGTTATGTTTTACTTTGAAATAAGGAGAACTTAAGTGCCTGTCAGAGTTTACAACGGTATCCTCCATTACTTGCACATTCTCTCTAGCTGCTGTCAGGGTTGTATGAGAAGAATGTGCAAGTAACAGCAGCTAGAGAGAATGTGCCCTCCCATTGGGCAGCTCGGAAATTTCCAGGGTGGATTCCCAGATCCTGAAACTCTACTTGTGCTAAGGGGGCCTCATTATGGGGAGGTTCTACTTCATTACCCAGGCACACTACTGGTGCCTCTTGTTCATTGCCTAGCTCCCAATCAATACTGGAGAAAGGAAAAACATTATCCATTCCTTCTACCGCATGGGTTTCCTCAGAGCCCGTTACTTGAGGAACTGAGGGTTTTCCTGTTATGTTGCAGAAATGGGGGAAGTCCCTCCCTAATACTACATCGTAGGGCAACAGGGGTACCACCCCTACCTGCCATTTGACCTTTCCAACATCAGTGACAATATCAACCTCTGCCGTGGGGTATGAGTGGGTGTCACCATGTATACATACAATATCAAGAAGCTGCCTGGTATCTACTTTCTCTGGCTGAAGCAGAGCACTTTTTATCAAGGTAACTTCACTCCCAGAATCAAGCAATGCTTGTACACTCTTCCCTTCCACCCTCACTGGTCTTAAATGTGTTGTGTCAACCGCAATAGTAACCACACACATTTTTGAACAAGTCAACACAGTCTTGTGTAGGGCCCTGGCTCCTACATCACACTGCATGGGCTCTTCACCCTCTGGACAATTACGCACAAAATGTCCCGGCTCATGACATTTGAAGCATCTTATGTGTTCCTCAGTCTGCTCTTGTGGCCGTAATGGGAATTTTGGGTGCCTGTTACCACCATAATGATAAAAGGTTTTGTACCGTGTTAGCCGTTGAGAAAACAGGAGAAAAGTATAGTAAAAATGATACCATTTATTGGCTAACTGAGAGTTTGATTGCGAGCTTTCGAGACCAAGTTGTTAGGTCCCTTCCTCAGGCATTAATGAAGCTAACAAAGACTTGACTAAATACAAAAGCACAATTCACACATTAACAAAGACATTAGATAAACACAGAGGTATTGGGGAATTTGTCCAGCAGTAAATTAGTTGGACTAGCAGAGATCCAATGGACAGATATGGTTCAATTAAAGCATCGTTGGTCAGTTCACTCCCTGGTTAGAGGGGCCATAAAACCATTAGACATATGCCAGATCCATGAAGGTGTCAAATGTTCTCAGGAATAAGTTGTTTGTAGTGAATTCTAATTGTGGGAGGATTAATGGTTGGTGATGTTATTATGGGAGATGAATTCTCTGTCTCTGTTGAGGCCAGTAATTAGGGTATTAAAACGGTATATTAGTTTGATCTCCCATATCTTTCTCTCCCTCTGGGTGCGGAACGATCCCATCAGTACTGACAGCTTCACATCCTGAATGCTGTGTCCAGGCTGACAGAAGTGTTCTCCAACAGGTGTATCTATTTTTTCTGTTTGATGGTATGTCTGTGGGAATTAAACCGTTTGTGTAATGCTTGGCCTGTTTCCCCCACGTACATCGCTGTCGGGCACTTAGCACACATGATAAGGTACACCACGTTAGATGATTTGCACGTAAAGCAGCCATTGATTTTGTGGTGTAAGTGTGAGCCTGGTTTCTGTATTTGATCTGTGGGAAGGATGTGTGCACAGGTCTCACATCTCTTTTGTTGACAGGGAGAGGTACCATTTGCTGTTCGCCTGTGAAGGGTGCTCCTCACTATACATTGCTTGAGATTGGGAGGCTGTTTGAATGAGAGCAGTGGGGGATGTGGGAATATCGTCCGAAGTCTTTCATCAGTGTGCAAGATTTCTTGTAGTTCCTTTGAGATCTTGCGCAGGGCTTCCATTTGTGGATTATAGGTGACCACTAATGGTACTCGATCTCTTTTTTTGTGGCTGCTGGTATCTCAGGAGGTTTTCTCTGGGGATATTGATGGCTTTCTGTATTTGGGAGTCTGTGATTTTTCTACTGTACCCATGGTTTATGAATTCCTCCCTGAGATTCTGGAGGTGTTTATCTCTGTCCATAGGATCCGAACAGATGCGGTTATATCGAATGGCTTGACTGTATATGATTGAGTTTTTGGTATGTCTGGGATGGAAGCTGTTGTGTTTCAGATAGGTTGGTCTATCTGTTGGTTTGCGGTAGAGTGAAGTCTGAATGGACTTGTTCTTAATGTAGATGGTAGTGTCCAGGAACTGGATGTTAGTGCGGGAGTAGTTCAGTTTCAGGTTTATAGTGGGATGAAAGGCATTATAGCCTTCATGAAATCTGAGGAGTTCCTCTTCGCTACCAGTCCAGATGATTAGTATATCATCGATGTAGCGGAGATATACCAGCGGTTTGTTATGGCAGGTGGAGATGTAGTCCTCCTCCAGTCTGGCCATGAATAAATTGGCATATTGTGGTGCCATTCGTGTGCCCATTGCAGTCCCCATTTTTTGGAGATAAAAGTCCTGTCCAAATGTGAAGTAGTTGTGGTTGAGGATAAAATGTATTAGTCGTGTAATGGGTTCCATTCCTAGGTTCTCCTGTTCTAGGTATTTGCGGCAAGCTGCTATACCGTCACAATGGGGTTACCACCATAGTCATATTGTCCCATGCGGGGTACCGGGTTTTGTCCTTTGCTTCCGGTTTTCACGCTTGTCCGGTTGTTGAGGGTTCTGGACTTTGACTGTGCAGAAGTACTATGCAGCTCCTTAACGGTCAAATACCTCTCAACCAGACACATCATCTTCTCTGGATCCTTCGGGTCCCCCACTTAGACAAGGAGCTAGTAACCCCGCCCACTGGCTTGCTGGCCAGTTTTCTCTGGTAGCAACCCTCTCAAAAGTAGTGAGATAAGCTTCCACATCATCTGCCTCAGACATCTTATGCAGGAAATCAGTTGCTCGAATACGAGGCCCCTTATCCACAGTGGGGCTCCCTGCATAGGGCGATAGCACTTTCTGCAAAACATTAGCAAGGACTGCTCTGTCCTCATGCTGGGCTTCTCTCAGGTTTTCAACCTGTGCAGCCAGTAAACGATTGGTCTCCTGCTGTACAGCAGTCGCCTGTACCAAAGCCTTCACCAGCTCTTCCATCATAACACCAAGGCAGAAGACTAGTATGAAGGTACTGTACTGATTGGGTATCCCAACAATTCACAAACAATCTTCAATATGCAGACTGGCAGAGACTTTGCATACCCACAGACCTTTTATGTGCTGTTACCCGCATTCTCCACCATATTGTGATCCTGCACCCACACAGGGCACCAAACAGCACGGTCCTCTAGGGTATTAACGCCACATCACAGTTATATAATCAACCACGATTTATTTGTAGTCCACGTATGAAGATATGTACAGGATAACATAGAACACAAATTCTCTACAAACAAAAGCCTAGCTCGTCTGAGCACTTACTAACATATAACTCCCTCACTATTAAGGGTCTAAACTAAAACAAAACATAATCCCACCAACCTCTTCGATGGTCTCTTTCGTGCATAGCAAGCTCTGCTGCTTCCAAACAAACTCTCTCCTCTCTCTGTCCAACAGGTGAGGTTATAATGCAGTCAGTGCAGCTAATTACTTGCAGCTGACCAGTGCATTGGAGTCAGCTTAAACTCCCGGCCTGGAACCCGTGTCAGTCCAGGTGCATGTAAACTGCGGGGTGGAGCACCAGCCTGCCCTATATGTCGTATAAAACCCTGCAAAATCGAGGGGGAATGTATACCCCTTCCACGACAACACCCCGCACCTTGTTACAGTAGATTCTAATTAAAGCTCTCTCTCTGGGAAGAATCTTGGGTTGGCTGTTTTATTGTAATATCAGGTAGAAAACCTTAGTAGAACTAGACATATATATATTATCTGGAAAAGGGGATACGGTTATATGTTAGTTCTTGGAGGAGGTAACAAGGGTATTACATTTATCATTAATACACAACGCAGAGCGGATTATTCTCCACGCATATCAATTGGTGGTATTGGTTTGAGAGAGGAGAAGTATATACAACAGCCCCGAATATTTATATAAAGCTATGATATCCCCTCTGAGGCGCCGTTTTTCTAAACTAAAAAGATTTAAATTTGTTAACCTTTCTTCATAACTATAGTGCTCCATTCCTTTTATTATCTTTGTATCCCGCCTTTGCACCCTTTCTAGTGCTATGATATCCTTCTTTAGCATAGGTGCCCAAAATTGCATAGCATATTCAAGGTGCGGCCTTACCATTGATTTATACAGAGGCAAATTTATATTTTTATGATTTGAATTATGAATTGATGCCCCTTTTTATACACGACAATACCTTACTGGCCTTAGCAACTGCTGACTGACATTGCACATTGTTGCCTAGTTTGTTGTCTATAACAATTCCCAAATCCTTCTCATTTGCCGTGACCCCCTAACTCACTACCGTTTAGGGCAGTGATGGCGAACCTATGACACGCGTGTCAGTGCTGACACGCGTACCCATTTGGGGTGACACGCGCAGCAGTAGCGTACCGGGCGCGCGGGGGGGGTCCGCACCGGGTGCCGCTCATCAGGGGGGTGCCAACTTGCCGGCCCCCTCCAGATACGACAGTAATGTCGCCGCTGGAGGAGCAGGCTTGCAAGGGAGCGGTGATCGGAGGCGTCTTTAAAGATTCCGGCTTCCCTTGAGTGATTTTAAGCCGGTTCCCTTGAATCGGCTTAAAATCACTCAAGGGAGCCGCGAGGTTGTTAAAGACCTCCGATTATGCTCGTCTTGCACATCCGCGGGGTCAAACTGCTGCTGTGCGCGGGGTTTGTTGTAGATCCACGGCGCACAGCAGTGAAGCCGCGCCACAGTGCCCTCTGACGCCGAAGAAGACAGAGAAGAGGCACGAAGAGGAAGAAAAGTAGCTGACTGCTGTAGAAAGAAAAGTAGAAAGAACGAAAGAGGAAGGTAGGAAATCATTCGTAAGAGTGACAGTGAGAGTGGATTGGTATGTGTGGAATCTTGGATTGGTATGTGTGGATTAGTATATATGTGTGGATTGGTATCGCCGGGATTAGTATATATGTGTGGATTGGTATATGTGTTGTTGGTGTATATGTGTGGATTAGTATATATGTGTGGTTTGGTGTATATGTGTGGTTTGATGGTATATTGTGTGGATTGTTATTATGTGGGATTGGGATATCGTGTGGATTGCTATTATATGTGTGGATTTGATATAATAGATTGTGGATTGGGTATATATGTGTGGATTGGTTATGTGTGGTTTTGGTGTATTTGTGGTTGGTTTGGTGTATATGTGTGTTTGGTATATGTGTGGATTGGTATATACATGTGGATTGGTATATACGTGTGGATGGATATATATGTGTGGATTGGTATATTATGTGTGGATTGGATATAATATGTTGATGGTATATATGTGTGGATTGTATATGGTGGATTAGTATATATGTTTTATGATTGCGTATACGATGTGGATGGTAAATGGGTTATTGTATATACGTGTGGATATATATGTGTGAATGGTATATTGTGGATTGGTATACGTGTGGATGGTATATATGTGTTGATTAGTATATATGTGTGGAATTTTAGTATATGTGTGGGGATTGGTATATGTGTGGGGATTGGTATATGTGTGGATTAGTATATATGTGTGGATTAGTATATGTGTGGTTTGGTATATGTGTGGGGATTGTTGTATGTGTGGATTGGTGTATGTGTGGATTGGTAAGTGTGTGAGAGTGATGGGTGTTATGCTGTACCATTTCCAATGAATTTTTCATTATATAATTATGCTCTAAAGTACATCATAACTCCCATCACTCTATACTGTTCCATACAGTGGCAGAGCTGGGAGACAGAGGCCTTGCCCCCCCTACTGCAGGACTCCTGAAAGGTAAGTGAACTTCAAAGAGGGAGAGGGTAGATAGTTTTAGGCGGGGTATATAGGGAGAAGGGAGTGTTAAATAATTTGTTTTTGGTTTATTAAATACAATTATATATTGCAATTATACATTTTTGTAGTTTAAACTATAAATTGCGCAAAATTATGTCATCCGCAAACACAGAAACATGACTTTCCATGCCTATTGCCAGGTCATTTATAAATATGTTGAATAAAATTGGTCCCAGAACAGAACCCTGAGGGACACCACTTACCACTTTTGACCAGCTTGAAAATTTACCATTTATAACAACTCTCTGTTCTTTATCTCTAAGCCAATGTTCTACCCAAGAACAAGAATTTGCATCTAGACCAATTTCCTTCAGTTTGAATACTAACCTATTGTGTGGAACCATGTCAAACGCCTTGGCAAAATCCAAGTAGATTACATCCACTGCAACACCCTGATCGACACTTCTACTTACTTCTTCGTAGAATGCAATTAAATTAGTTTGACAGGACCTATGTTTCATAAAACCATGATTTTTGCTAATAATACTGTTCTTCCCAATGAACTCTTGAATATTATCCCTAAAAAGCCCTTCAAATACTTTCCCAACCACAGAAGTTAAGCTCAAGGGTCTATAATTTCCGGGCACAGATTTTGAAACCTTTTTGAATATAGGAATCACATCTGCCTTTCTCCAATCCTCTGGTACAATTCCTGAAAGAAAAGAATCCCGAAAGATTAGAAACAGAGGTTCACTTATTTCCTGACTCAGCTCCTTAAGCACTTGTGGGTGAATACGGTCAGGCCCCGGAGCTTTGTTGACATTAACTTTCTTTAGTTGCTGCGGCACCTTGTCCTGAGCCATCCAATCACAGTCTGATTACAATTTTTTTTCAGTAGTCCTATGTATAGAAGTTGCCCAGACTCAAGACACGTATGTACTAGGTTAGGAATTTTATATGGACAGAACACAAGATACCGGAACCAGTGTATGTTTCACATTATACACTTATCAGTCATGCTAGACATTATAAACTGACAGGGCATTCTACCAATCAATTGAGGTTTCAGGTTATTCACTTGGTATCTACCCTTAGGCGTGGAGGCAACTGTCAAATATCTTGAATGTACCAATATCCTCCATACCTTGCAACCGAAAGGGCATAATGAGGAATATTATTTCAGGTATTACCCTTCACTATGACAGGTTTCTCTTAAGGGCTCTCATTTGTGGCTTTGGTGTCATCCCAGTTCTGTTGCGTTGGTTTCAACCACACTTCTGTCTTTGGTGTGCATCATTTATCTAATCCTTTTAGGATTTTCCTTACTGCAAGGTATATGCTGCTGCTGTTACCATATTGTTGGTGGTAGGTACACCACAAATACTTTTGGTAGATGTATGCCTTTGCTTAATCACCTCTCACCTTGTTTAGGCTACCAATAAGGCTTTTATTGATTTCGTTTTTTATATATATATCAAATTCAGCCTTTTGCACATCTGTTAATTACTGTTGATCCAAAAGAAGGCAAAAAATGACAGTTTCAAGCTTTTACCAATTTTGCAACAAACTAGGGGAAAAAATCCTTCTTGACCAAGAAGAGATCTGACTGCCATCATTTAAAAATCATATCCCTGAATATTATGTTTTTGCAAGTATTCATCCAGTTGTTGTTTAAACGTCAGTACAGACTCTGATAAAACTACCTCTCCAGGCAGAGAATTCCATATCCTTATTGTTCTTACTATAAAAAAACCCTTTCCTTTGCTTAAGGCTAAGACCAGTCTAAATGCCTGACCACGTGTTCTATGCATAGTTCTGTTTACGAATAGATTTCCAGACAATGATTTGAATGGGCCCCGAATATATTTATATAATACTATCATATCTCCTCTGAGGCACCGTTTTTCTAAACTAAACACATTTTAGTTATGAAGAAAGCTTAACAAAGTGTTCCATTCCTTTTATTAATTTTGTAGCCTGCCTCTGCACCCTTTCCAGTGCTATAATATTCTTCTTTATAATAGGTGGCCAAAATTGCACAGAATATTCGAGGTGTGGTCTTACCATTAATTTATAGAGAGACAAAATTATGTTTTTGTCCCGCAAATTGATGCCCCTTTTTATACATGACAATACCTTACTGGCCTTAGCAACTCCTAACTGACATTGCACATTGTTGCCTAGATTGTAGTTTATAACAATTCCCAAGTACTTTTCATTTGTTGTTATCCCTAATTCACTATCGTTTAGGGTATAAATTGCTTGTGCATTCCTTTACATTCCTTGTATTTCTTTACATAGTTTGGTGTCATCTGCAAACACAGAAACACTTCTGTCCAGCTTGAAAAATTATCATTTATGACAACTCTCTGTACTCTATCACCGAGCTAATGTTTTACCCAAGAACAAGAATTTACATCTAGACCAATTTCTATCAGTTTGAATACTAACCTGTTGTGTGGAACCGTGTCAAAAGCCTTGGCAAAATCCAAGAAGATTACATACACTGCAACACCATTGATCTACACTTATACTTACTTCTTCGTAGAATGCAATTAAGTTAGTTTGACATGACCTATGTTTCATAAAACCATGCTGATTTTTGCTAATAAATGTGAAAAAAGAGAATATACCCAAAATCACACGTGTCACAAGAAAAATAATAATAATATTAATACTTCCCCACAATGACAGCAGCTTCCAAAAAACACTCTTCCTCAAAGTGTATAAAGAACCATCAAGCCAAACATGGAGCGCATATACATAGGGGCAAGAGAAAAACAAATACTAATAGTGTAGTATGTATAAATTATAATGTGAAAAAATGCTCTAAGTACCACTCTCCCTGGCCCACTTGTGAGTGGTACTTACAGCATTTTTTCACATTATAATTTATACATACTACACTATTAGTATTTGTTTTTCTCTTGCCCCTATGTATATGCGCTCCATGTTTGGCTTGATGGTTCTTTATATACGGCTTTCATGCCGGAAGCTGTTACAGGCGATCGGACAGCAGAAAGCCGGCAAAGCCGGCTTCTGCTGTCAGTGGGGAGTCCAGGCTGTCGAACGACAGCCTGGTCTCCCGTGCAGCGGCATGGATGTGTCCCTGACGCTGCACGAAGGGCTGGACGTACCGGGACGTCCATAGGGGTTTCTTTGTGGGCGTTTTTTGGACGTCCCGGTACGTCTATAGGGGATTGAAGGGGTTAAAAGTGGAAAACATTCAAAACAGTTGCGAATCTTCCCAGGAGTGGCCATCCTAGCCAATGAGAGTACAAAGCCACTTCTCTCAAAAAAAAAACATGGCGGCTTAGGTTTGCAAAGATGCATCTGAACAAGCCACAAGACTTCTGGAACAATGTCTTGTGGAGATGATTGGCCATTTTACACAGAGCCACGTTTGGTGGAAACCAAACACAGCATATCAGCACAAATACCTCATACCAACTGTCAAGCACGGTGGTTGAGGGGTGTTGATGTGGGCTTGTTTTGCAGACACAGGAACTGGGAACCTTGCAGTCATTCAGTCGACCATGAACTCTTCTGCATACCATAGTATTCTAGAGTCATATATGAGGTTGTCTGACAGCGAAAGCTTGGCTGAAATTCTGTGATACAACAGGACAATGATTCCAAGCATACCAGCAAATCTACAACTGTTACCTCCTCCGTTGTCCCGCGGGTAGGGGAGCTGAGACGCAGCCCGCGCATCCAGCCCCCTGCTCGTTCCGTCGGCGGGAACCGCCGCCAGGTCCGTTCTACGGATAGACGCGCGTCCCCCCAGAGATCAATGGATCCTGACGGGGCGCGCGCCTTGACGTCAGGAGTACGCGAACGGCTAACTCATAAATATTCAGGTCGCTTCTTAAAGCGACATTTATCTGTTTTCCTCCTCCCCCTAATTAGGTGGGTAGGAGGATCCTGTTATTGAGAGGGATATTTAAACCCTCAGTATGCACTTCACCTTTGCCTGTGATAGTGCCTTATAGCCTTCACTAGCGTTCCTTGATTTGTTTGTTATTTATTGGTTCTGACTCCGGCTAGTTTTTGACCTTTCATGTTTGCTGCCTGCCCTGACCTCTGCTTGTGACCCCGACTACTCTTCTGGCTGACCCCTGTATTTATTATTTTATTTATTATTTTTGTTCCTGATTATTTTGTACTTCGCTACGCTCCTGTGTGCGCTATACACTTCGGTGTTCCGTTGCTGGGCTCACCACCTCCGCCAGGATGCGCCTTTCCAACTTCTGCAGCAAGGATCCTCTGCCGTATTGGAGACGTGACAACAACACAATGGCTGAAAAAGAAAAGAACCTGATTGAAATGTTGTGGCGAGACCTAAAGAGAGAGCTAAGCGTAAACAAATGCCCGCAAACCTCAAGCAATGTTGTAAAGAAGAGTGAGCCAAAATTCCTCCACAACAATGTAAGAGACTGATAAAATCATATAGAAAATTACCTGCCATTTTCACCTGTGTGTAACCTTGTGTTCATTCAAGGGTATCAAAGCTTTTGATCTGGGCAATTTGGGTGATATCTGTTATTATGATTTTAAAAAGAGCCAAACAACTATGTGATAATACATGCCTTCATATGACCACTAGCCTTAAATAAAAGACAGTTTTCTTGCATGATCAGTCTTATTTGCAAAATCAATGCCAACATTTGACTGCCAGAGTATGCAAACTTTTGAGTTTTTAGACCTGCTGAAGAGTGGATGATTGCTATTATGTCCTGATATGTAAACCATAGAATTCACAGAGGGTGTCATTTCATTTCCACACGACTGTACATGGCTAATATCTACTGTTGATATTATCTGCCATGTTACATGGAAACTAAACCAATCGAAAAGAAAGTTGCTTAAATTAGACATTGATGTACTTTTTGAGCTCCTGTAAGAGACTGAACACCATGTTTACATACAGCTATATGCATTTTATATATACTATTACCAATTCAAATTTAATGTCTTAGTATTTTTATCTTCAATTCATCACCTTTCATCTTTTGTCATTCTTTTGGGAGAAAAAGTTCTCCACTCACCTACATTTCAGTTTATTGTGTATTTACAATTCTAAATCAACCTTGTTAAATCTAAATTAAACTCTTTTTAAAGTAAAAAAGCCAAAATAAATATGAGATCTCTAGACTAATGGATATTTTTTCCAGATGTGAAATAACATCCAGGGAATACTGTGACTTCATGAAAGGATACTTCCATGAAGAGGCAACATTGTGTTCACAGGTATATTGTAGTTTTGTAGTTTATATATTAAGTTTGTATATGAACATATGCATTAGTCTAGATCACATGTATTTCATTTACTAAACTTTGGCATTTATCCTTATTTAATAGTTGTTTACTTTTCATTATAATGCCTTGTTTTGCACTTCTATATTGTTATGTTATACAAGTTAACTATTAGCACCATTTCTAGTGTATTCAGCACTTTACGGTGGATAAACAGGTTATAACAAGCAATGTATCACATAACTATTTTTACTCACAGAAAAGAGGAGGGCCCTGCTCAAACAAGTTTTCAGTCTAGAATTAGGTGATGAAAGAGCAAATGTTTGAGCTAGACTAGCCACACAGCTGTAGCCCAGTGAAAATAGTGAGATTTTTTTATTTGTCTTCATATTATTTTATATAACAATGTATACGACAGTTAAAATGTCTACCACTGCCCTAATTTCCTGTTAAATGCATATTGGAATACATTTTGCATGGAGTCCAAGCATTTTACCGCAAGGACACTGGTCCAAAGACATTCTTTGGTTATGAGATGTAATGACATTTCTGGCTCACTTAACTCTCGTAGCTGACTCTACCTGAAACAAGAAACCTTAATAAATGCTCTTAAAAAGCTCCCTATAATAAATATACACTTTTCCTTTTTGCACACTTATGTTGTGCTGGTATACATGCAGTTGGCTGTAGCTTTTCTTACTGATAGCAAAGGGAGCACAGCTTTCATTGTCTTGTATAGACATGCCTTTGAGCATGTATTATTATTATTTATTGTTTTATATAGCACCACTATATTCTGCAGCGCTGTACAATGGGTAAACATGACATAACGAGTAGTTAATAAAATAACAATTTGACTTACAGAAAGGTGGTGGGGCAGGCCTTGTTCAAATGAGCTTACAATTAGAAGGAGTTGGGTATATTACACAACAGATAAAGGTTCCACTCTTAGAGAAAGACCAGCCGCACTAGTGTATGTATTGTCTGAGGGCAGGTTAGGGACTAGGAAAGGTGAGCTAAAGGAATGAAGGGCGTAAATTTGTAGGCGTCAGAAATGGGTGCTAGGGGATTTTTTGGAAGATAGGCTGGAGGAGGGTGTGATAGGTTCACACCTTTCCTCTCACATAACGTCTTAAGAAAAGGTTATTCTCCATCCTAAATGATAAGCTACCAAATCTCAATTATATACATGTGGATATGTCTCATTCAATAAATCAAGTCGTGAGCACAATTATAGTTATTTATTCAAAATCCACCAAAATATACATAAATCCAAAATTAAGCTAAGGGTGATATAGAACCCATATTAAAGCTCATATGCATAAATAAATAAACTTACCAGTCTCAATATGAAGTCTAGCTTCAGTCTCTCAGTCTGCCCGTAAACAAAAATCTCTCTATATATTTATATATATGAGATAGAGTATTATGGCCAGTATACCACTACCTCAAAATGGTTCTTATTGGTCAGAAAAAAAAACAAGGAGAAGAAAATTACCACCAATGCTAAATTGCTGAATTGTTTTTGCAGAATAATCGCAAAAACCTTCTAAACTCATGCCATGGAAAAAATCTTACATAAAGGAAAACAACCTGTTGGGCATGGTCCAATCTTTAACCGTACATTTACTGGTGCATGTGTTACTCACCTGTCCTTGGTTCCCATGTTTCCGCAACAGCCACCGCGAAGGAGAGGGAGACCCCCCTCCAAAGCGCGGCAACCTCCGCAGCAGCCGCCACAAAGGAGAGGGAGACTCCCCTCCAACGCACAGCCGCTTCCGCCACCGTCCGAACTCCCGAACTGCAGGCCTATATGAAGGGAGATTACGCCACACGCATGATGGCCGCGATTCTTGGACACCGGAAGTGACGTCATGACGGTTTGGCGGGAGATTCGAACTTCCCCTGTGGATCCCTATTTAAACCTCCTCAGTTCAGCCATACGTTGCCTTCTGTTGGTTGTCTATGCCCTGTGCTAGTACCCAGATAGCGTTTTGATTCTGTTTTCTCGTGTATGACCCCGGCTTGTCTGACCTTGTTGATTTCCTGATACCTGACCTCGGCTACGTTACGTTTATCCTGTTTTCCTGAATCCTGACCTTGGCTACGTTATACGACTATCCTGCTCTCCGGAATCCTGACTTCGGCTTGTTTGACCTTGTTCTGTCCTGGAGTCCTACCTGACCACGGTGTCTCCAAACTACTTGTACGTGACAGCCTGCAACAGTCCCTCTCCTGTTGCAGGTAGTAAATAATATTGTGATTATTTGGTCCAGTTAATGGCATTAATATAGGACTAAAATTAAAATCACCACATTATTGACCTATTGGTGTATCAGCAATCAAGTTCATATTATTAAACACAAAACATTTACAACATGATCGCAAGATACATTTGCATGATAGTGTTGTAATTGTTAAAAATCTCCTAGTTGACATGCATAAGGCTTGGTATATAGATGTAACAAAGAATTTCTTCAAAAACAAGTCTTATGAGGAGGTAAGCAAGCAACATTGTACAGCCCAAAGTTCCATGGCTTGCCATATTAATAAGCCCTTCTTGTTTAGTTTGCAATTTCAATTAGAAAATGTGTTTTTATTTACTGCTGCAATTCTCAAACCCATAAGCTGGCAAAAAAATTAATTGGTCTTGAGTTTTCTCAAAAGCAAGGTTCCCATCGGTGTGAGAATCGAATATGGTCCAATTGACTGTAACAGGAGGTTACAGAGTACATTGTTGTTTCCTAATGAGTGAGATACAATCTGCTTGGGAACCTGGGAGGGACTTGTTGATTCTCTTTGTTGTGAAGATTATAGTGATTATAATGATTCAAAAAGTAGTATGGGAATATGGATAAATCCTATAATATTATCAAATAAATAAGGATTATTCAAGTCACTTATTATGATGTTGCATTTCCTGCAATGAAAAAACACCATACTTTTTTATGTTAACATCAATTAACAACTGGAAATGTGTCCACACATTAAAGAGTATGCTGGAAGTTAAAACAGGTATCTTAAGAATGCTTATAATGAGCATGTCATAAGACGTAATATTCATCTTCTTTGGACTTGTTCACCTTTAGGTAAAAAAGAAAATAATCACCATATAATACCAAATAAAAACAATCCAATAACAGTGGTTTTAACCCCTTCACGACAAAGCCCGTACATGTACATGCTCACAATGCAATACATTTGTGACAAAGTCCGTACATGTATGGGCTGCTTTTAAATTGCTGCAGTTGCCGTGATCACTGTGTTTTCTCCATGATCTGCAGCTTTGCAGCATCCACAGAATCCTCACAATCAGTAATCGCTTCCTAAGCATAATCGGTGTTGCTGCCATGCCTCTCATTCAGCAACACAACCGTCCTCCGAAGAGCAATCACAAGTGCCATCAGTAAGTGACATTGCAACCACTCTCAAGATGGCGGCGCAAACTGAAAACTTAAGTTCACAGAGGTTCTCTACAGAATCTCCTAAGAACTTTGGGCTCCTGCTTCCTGCAGGTTGAATCTGTATTCAATCATGCAAGTCAATGGAGCCCAGCTCATTCATCACAATGTGATTAATAACATAATCCACCTGGAGACCTGCACTGAACCCCCTCTCAAGAAACTGCAAGATGACTGAAATAGATGGAGGATAGGTCAGGAAATCTTGATCCTGGCACCATTTCAAATACTTGTTCCAAGATCTGAGGTAAATTTCTGACCAGCCATAGCACCGTGAATACCTTACTACTGTAGAATTAGCCTTGCAGCATCCATGCTGTTAAGTGAAACATCTGGATGGTGTGTATATGGACACTGTGGTTTCCCAGTAGATCTGGAGATTCTGGAAGTTCCCAAGAACAAATCGTCATCTGGAGCAAGTCCGAGAACCAGTCACGGTTTGGCCAGAAGGGAAGGATTGCAAGCACCCTGGCTTTGTCCTTCTTGATCTTCTGGAGACGCAGGATCAGAGCTACACAGAGGAAACACATAGGCTAGCTTGAATTGCCATATCACTGTAAGTCCGTCTAGAAAATAAACTGGGCTCAGAGACCACTCTGTCTGAGAACATCTTCCCCTGCTCAGATCGTCTGCCTGATATGACATGCCGATAGATCTGTCAGCTGATTTTTGGCCCATAACAAAAAAAAATCTCTGAACAAAGACATTGAAGATTCCAAGCCCTTGTGCCTCCTTGTCTGTTGGGGTAAGCTACTACAGTCGCATTGTCTGACTGAAGCTTACTTGTTGGAACATGATCCAAGATTTGAACGCCTTTAGGGCTAGAAAAACTGCATCTAGTTCCCTTTAGTTGGATGACTGGCTTGTCTCTCAACGCGTCTGTTGTGACAATGGACCAGCCTGCTGGTTGAAAACAAAGCCATCAATTGAGCTGTTGGAGAACCACTCTTGACACCTGGATCTTAGAATCTAATTCCTCTTGAGACCTGGACCAGCTGGAAAGGATCTGCCACTGAAGTAGCCTCATTCTTGACCGGGCCCATCTTACTGCTGGGAGGTTAATAGAACCAGAATAGTGAAAAACCTGATCTTGTAGCCTACAAAAACTCTTTGTCTAGACCACTCTGTTATCCATGTGTTTTCTGTAGACTGAAACATGCTTCCTAAAAGTGTTGCAGGCGACCCCTGCTCTCTTGCCTTCCAATGGTGAACCAAAAAAGTCTTCCTTGTTCAATCAGCAGGTCACATAAGGCTGCTTTAGAGGCTGTAACCGCCTTCCAAGATCTTAACCATACTGCTCGTCTGGCCACTGATGACAGCCCCATGGATCGGGCGGGAAGCCCAGGTTGCTTTGATAACAGCTGTTCCCGCTGAAGCTGCTTTACTCTGAAACACAGCTGCCTGAAACATTTTCCTAACGGCTTTTTCGGCTCTCTCATCCATAGCGTCTCTGAGTACCGCCATCTCACCTATAGGAAGCACGGATTACTTAGATACTGTGCAACTTGCACCTCTACCTTTGGAAGCTCTTCCCATTTAATATATTCTTGGAACTTGAATAATTGTTTAAAACGCTTAGAAATAAAAGCTTGATTGCTGTTATTCCACTCCCTCTTTAATACTTGTGAATTTCTTAAGGCGGAAAACCAAATCCGTCCTCTGAATCATAAAAATTAGTCTCAGAAGATGAGCAAGAGAATTCCCCCGAATAAACGGTCAGACAAAGCCTCGTATGCCTTTTTGCAGGTGACTCAGGTGCAAGAGATTTAGCCGCATCTTTAAATGCTGAAAGGTCTGGGATAAATTATCTTGGAACAGCATAAGAATGACTGCATGTCTTTTTGCTTTTCTTTTGCCCAGATGTCCGCAGCACACTGTTGGCAAGTCTTTTTTTTTTTTTTCTGTAGCCGTCCGAGAGCGGCATATTACACTCTGCACAGGCTAGATGTCTAGCTTTAGAAGCAGCTATTTTAGCAGGAGGAGCAGGTTTGTCTTTTTCGGGAGATGAAGGGTTAAACATGTTTATTAGATAAAACCCAAATTAAATCCAATGCAAGACACCAGTGTGGACTCTAGTGGTCAGTCAGGTTTGCGCCGCTTAAAATAAGCTGCCAAATCATCAGAATTGGCGCCATAAAAACGATCCGTCCTGCGCATGCTCAGATCGCGCTACAGGATGACAGTGGAATGAATAGCCACCTGGGCGTGCGTTCCACGCAATTATGCATGCTCCTCAATTCCCAAAAAAATTCCCATCTGCCCCTAGGCTTGCCTCTGTGCCCCATGATATGCCTTTTAACCCTGTAAATGCTACTGTGCCCCATGATATGCCTTTTAACCCTCTATATGCCACAGTACCCCATGATATGCCTTTTGACCCCCTATGTGCCACTCTGCCTCCAGAAATACCTTATACCCCTATATACCACTCTGGCATTTAGAGGGTTAAAACGCATATTATTGGGCAGAGTGGCCTATAGGGCATTTCAGGAGGCAGAGTGGCGTATAGAGGGTTAAAAGGCATTTCAGGAGGCAGAGTGGAATATAGAGGGTTAAAAGGCATTCCTGGAGGCAGAGTGGCATTAAGGGGGGTTAAAAGGCATTTCATAGAGCACTCTGCCTACAGAAATATCTTATGCCCCCATTTAACACCCTCCCTTCTCCTCCCTCTGCCAAACTTACCGGTGCTTCTGAGTCAGCGTGTAGAGTTCTACGCGGAGAACTCTGATCTCTGACAGCCGGGGAAGGTCTCCTCGGTGGACGCAGACAACCCCCGCTGCTAACCACACCTCCTTCCGGCTGCAGCAGACGTTGTAGACGTCTACCTGCTGCCCGGACAACACACCTGGGAGTCAGAAGCACCAGTATGTGGGGGGACATAAGACAGGAGGATCCAGGTCCCCTGCAGCGCTGCTTAGTCTCATAGTCAAACCTATTTGAGGTCTGATTATAAGAGGAGGGGTATTTTCCAGAGCAAATACGGTATTAAAAAAAAAGTTTAAAAATTGAAATGCGCAAGTTCCAGTTTTGACTCCACAATATCTGAGAAACATGACTTATCTATGAATGTGGGGTATTGCTATACTCGGAGGAGGGTTGTTATTGAAGACAAATCAAGACCTATTTTGTTCTTTCACATATCCACTCAGAAAAATAAACATGAAACTGCAAAGTGGATGTGAAAAATGTTTTCTTTTTTGGAATGTGGAATCAGCTGCATGGGACAGGCCAATATGCCCCTAACTAGATTGCTTGAACTGTCTAGTTTTTGGAAATTTATAGTTTTAGGGGGTTAAAATGAAATATGAGACATCTACCCTGTCTCAGATAAGATGTGGACCCAGCAAACTGATCTGTCAAAACTCCATGTTTGTAAACTGTAATGTGCATGTTCCAAAGAGATATGCATGGGCATATGGGGTGTTCCTGTCCTCGGGGGGTGTTTCTAAATACAAATCACAAGTTGTTTCAATAATTCCATGTACCCAGGAGAAAAAATACTGAAATACTGTGTTTGTATAGAGTGGGTTTGTTAAAAATGAAAAAAAATGAAATTGTACTGCAATGTTTAGGACAGACTGGCACTAAAATTGTTAAATCAAAAGTGTTAAAATGCCCAAGTTAAATACTTTGGGATATCATCTTTCAAAAAATCTATACTTTTGTTTAGCAGTTTTTTTAATTCTGGCCACTATTGGGGCACAACTCCCAGCATACCACATTCTTTAAAAATCTTGTTTAGAAACAGCGAGGCGCGTCATTCATACTTAACCCTGTAAGTGCCAAAATAAATGAAAATACCATGCGTATGAGGTGTTTCCAAAACAGGACAAATACCTAAATACACTTTTGGAGGTTTCTTTTCCACTTGCACTAGTTATATATAATTTTTATAGGTGAAACTGTGAAAATATTTCCTTTTTTTCCTTATTTCCCCCACATTTTTAGATATTTTTCCATACTAAATGATGTTTTATATATATAATTATTTTTCAAAAGAAAAAAAACAATATATAATGTGTGGGGGTGCAATCAGAGTTGAATAAAGTAATAGCAAAAGCACAAAAACGGCTCTGGTCTTTTAGTGCAAATATGGTAAATCCCAGGTCCGGACTGGGAATGAAAAGCAGCCCTGGAAATATTTGGACACTAGCCCCATGTATTGTATAGCGTGGTCGAGGTCTTGTACCCACGCGCAACACCTCTTACACAAGCCTATATGAGCCACACTATTTACCATCCAAAAAATTATAAATCATTCTTTTTAAAACTATTGTTCCTTTACAACAACAGAATAGAGGAGAAAAGTATAGTTAAAATGATACCATTTATTGGCTAACTGAGAGTTTAATTGTGAGCTTTCGAGACCAAGTTGTTAGTTCCCTTCCCCAGGCATTAATGAAGCTAACACAGACTTTTCTAAATACACAATTCACACGCTAACAAAGACTTTAGATAAACACAGAGGTATTGGGAAATTTGTTCAGCAGTAAATTAGTTGGACCAGCAGAGATCCAATGGACAGATATGGTTCAATCAAAGCATCCTTGATCAGTTTACTCCCTGGTTAGAGGGGCCATAAAACCATTTTGACATATGCCAGATCCATAAAGGTGTCAAATGTTCCCAGGAATAAGTTGTTTGTAGTTAATTCGAATTGTGAGAGGATTAATGTTGGTGTGGCAGAGCCTGTCCTGATGTGTGTGTCTGGGTGGCAGAGCCCGTCCTGGTGTGTGTGTGTTTGGGTGTCGGTGTGGCAGAGCTGCCTGTCCTGTCCTGTGTGTGTGTCTGGGTGGCAGAGCCTGTCCTGATGTGTATTTAGTCATCTGTTTTCTGGCCCTTTACTTTCTGTAGGAATAAATTGAACTATTTAATTTTTACTTATCCAGAGATAAAACGCCCTCCTGAATTTCTAGTCACTTCAGAGGACAAAACAGTCTAGGCCCAGAAATCAGTGAGAGCAAAAGTAAAGGTATTGTGTTATTTACTCTATTTCAACCTGCGTTTCTTATTAAAAAGGATTAGTGGCAGTAAATTGTGGCTTCAGGGGTCCCGTGTATGATGACTTTTTTTTAGTCACATTGCTCCACTTAGAGGATTGCCTGAGCGCCGCAATTCATTTGGGGTGGTCTGAGGCCTGAGTTTCTTCCCTGCTGTGCTGTGAGTCTGTGACTGACAGACTCACTCGTCGTGAGGGTGATCTGACCAGCCAAGGCCCAAGGAGAGCCACACTGCCACTGACCAACTAAATGGTCAAAGATTAGTTACAGTTTTGAATCTTTCATTAAAGATATAGCGCTTTATAAATTGCCTGAAGTTGTGATTCATTTATTAAATATTTATGTAACACTAATTGATTACAGTGACAAAAGCATGCTGAAATATAACTGATAGACAACAAGAAATGCTATATTAAATTTATCAGAATTTGGTTTAACAAAAAATAAAATAAATAAATAAAAATTGGCTGCTCAGTCTTAAATGCCTGTGCCTATTTTTTGTCCCAGTCTGGGCCTGTTTGTATTGTTATAATGGGAGATGAATTCTCTGTCTCTATTGAGGCAGTGAGTAGGGTATTAAAACGGTATATTAGTTTGATCTCCCATATTTTTCTCTCCCTCTGGGTGCAGAATGATCCCATCAGTACTGACAGCTTCACATGATGAATGCTGTGTTGAGGCTGACAGAAATGTTCTCCAACAGGTGTATCTATTTTTTCTGTTTGATGGTATGTCTGTGGGAATTAAACCGTTTGTATAATGCTTGGCCTGTATCGCTGTTGGGCATCTAGCACACATGATGAGGTACACCACGTTAGATGATTTGCACTTAAAGCAGCCATTGATTTTGTGGTGTAAGTGTGAGCCTGGTATCTGTATTTCATATGTGGGAAGGATGTGTGCACAGGTCTCGCATCTCTTTTGTTGGCAGGGAGAGGTACCATTTGCTGTTCGCCTGTGAAGGGTGCTCCTCACTATACATTGTTTGAGATTGAGAGGCTGTTTGAATAAGAGCAGTGGGGGATGTGGGAATATCATACGAAGTCTTTCATGAGTGTGCAAGATTTCTTGTAATTGTTTTGAGATCTTGTGCAGGGCTTCCATTTGTGGATTGTAGGTGACCACTAATGGTACTTGATCTCTTTTTTGTGGCTGCTGGTATCTCAGAAGGTTTTCTCTGGGGATATTGATAGCTTTCTGTATTTGTGAGTCTGTGATTTTTATACTGTACCCATGTTTGATGAATTCCTCCCTGAGTTTCTGGAGGTGTTTATCTTTGTCCATAGGATCCGAACAGATGCGGTTTTATCTAATAGCTTGACTGTATACGATTGAGTTTTTGGTATGTCTTACTGTAAGAATAAATTGAACTATTTAATTTTTACTTATCCAGAGTATAAAACGTCCTCCCAGGGCCGGACCAGCCCCATATAGTTTATGTCGCGGTCAACCCCTTATACATACCCGAGTCACACTATTTGCCATACAAATAACTATTCAATAAACCTTCTTTTTATCACATTCTTTGTATTAAAATGCCAGAAAGCAAAAGTGTTAAAAAAGGCCCTAATAAATTAAATACATTATACATAATGGAATCAAAACATTTGCTACTGCAAAATTTTTTAGATGAAGTTCAATTTTATTCAGTGGAACAAAACAGTGATCACATTATTCTTCACGATATTCTTGTAAGTAACTTTTATTTCTTAATTAATGTAAACTTTTTTTTAAAATTTGTGATTGAGAAAATATTTTTTCTTGTTTTTATTTCCTTTTATTTGTTACTCTGCCCCCAGACCAATAGAGTTGCTCGTACGGACATTTAAACTCCTGGCGCCAAAGCTGCTGCTTAGTCCGTACTGCGTTAACCCCGTATTAACCCCTTATAAAAAACGAACGGGAAAAAAACGTAAAAAAACTAAGAAAAAAAGATAAAAGTGACAAATGAACATGAAGTGGATATTGTGTTGTGTGATATGGGTATAAATGGACATGTGTGTAATATACCGTAAGTATAAAACTAAAAACCTTATGGGGCGTTGAAAAATGTGTACAAATTACATATTCTGAATCGAGAACAATACACACATTATATATTATTTTTTTTCAGGACAAGCAGGGCTTTCTTTAGATACCATTATTTTTATAATATATAAGACCCGTGTATGTACTGCAATGTTCCTCTTCACTATCATGTCATAGGTAAATATCATCAACGTACACCTCAATATTAGGAAATGCAGATAACTTTGATACTACATTGGCTGTGAACAAAGTTGTTTGGTTAAACCCTTACAGGAGCCGAGTCCACACATATTGTTTCCCTTGCCAAGTAAAAGCTGTAATCCAGTAACTATTTGGATCAATAGGGTGGCTATAAAAACCATTAGCAAGATCCAATGTTGTTTTAAACCAAGCCTTGTAAAATAGAGTGTGTGTGTTTTCATCAGAAACTGTGGGAGTGTCAGGGTACCGCTGACTCAGGACGGAGGCAAAAGGGTACTGGGGAAAAAGGTTTATTATAAATAACAACAACAAGAAGCCAAAGCATAAGACAAGCGGATGGTCGAGGATAAAGCCAAGGTCAGGAGTCAGAACGGGTAGTCACACAAGCCAAGGTCAGGAGTCCAGAAATCCGCGTAGTCCAAAATCAGGCAGGAGTCAGCACCAGAATAAGAGTCAGGCAGGCCAGGTCATCCAAAGGAAAAACACTGGAAGCATGCACTCACGAGTCTGAAACCACAAAAAGACAACTAGAAACTGAACTAGCTGGGTAATTATAGTCACACAAATTTGGATTTTTTTAATGGATTTTGGTAGATATTCGTTAGATCCGGTTAGATCAACTGTTTTTTTCGTTAGATCTATCACGCAGGAGGCGGTATTCACAATCCTATTTTGTGTGCGGGGGATGGCAATACATACAGGTTACACCCCCCTCAACGGAAATCTGGAAATGTTTTATTGGATTTTGGTAGATATTCGTTAGATCTGGTAAGAAAAATAGTTTTTTTCGTTAGATCTATCATGCAGGAGGCGGTATTCACAATCCTATTTTGTTTGTGGGGGACAGCAATACATATGGGTTGGCCCCCCCTCAACTGCAATTTGGATTTTTTTTAATGGATTTTGGTAGATATTCGTTAGATCCGGTTAGATCAACAGTTTTTTTTGTTAGATCTATCACGCAGGATCCCTATTTTGTGTGCGGGGATGGGAAACATACTGGTGCAACCCCTCACTGAAATCTGGAAATGTTTTTAATGGATTTTGGTAGATATTCGTTAGATCTGGTAAGATCATAATAGTTTTTTTCGTTAGATCTACGCAAACAGGATGCGTTATTCACAATCCTATTTCGTGTACGGGGGAATGGGAATACATACGGGTTGGCCCCCCTCAACTGAAATTTGGAAATGTTTTTATGGATTTTGTTAGATATTCGTTAGATCCGGTTAGATCAACTGTTTTTTTCGTTAGATCTACCACGCAGGAGGCGGTATTCACAATCCTATTTTGTTTGTGGGGGACAGCAATACATATGGGTTATAGTTATTTATTAAAGATCACAATAATATACATACATCCAAAATTAAGCAGAGCATGATATAGAATGTCTATTAAAGTAAAGTGACCAGATTTTTAAAATTAAATAAAAACGTATTTTTTTTAAATTGGCAAATGGTAAAAAAAACTTTTTTATAAGCATATTTTCTTCAAAATATACGGCATCCATGTGCACCAAAGACAGATGACATCATTGCTCGGCAGATAATATAGGATATTGTCACGGCACAGCGTACAGAGGTGACACCGTGGTCAGGTAGGACTGGCAAAGGATGGTCCAGAGAGCCGAGGTCAGGATACCAGAGATCAGGATAGTCGTGGAACAAGCCGAGGTCAATAACAGGAACAAGCAGGAAATAACGCGTACTGGGAAGGCACTATCGAGATAGGCACGGCCATCAGAAGGCAATGTCTGAGTGTTAGAGCGTCTCTTAAATAGTCCCAGGAGTTATGGCACTAATTAGGGATTTCCCGCCAAATATTCAAACTGCCGATACGTCACTTCCTGCGCGGCCATCTTGTGAGTGGCGTTCACGTAATCTCCCAATATAAGTCGATGTAGTTTCCGCTGGCGCCACTAGGTGGCATGAAGAAGAACGTGTCCGGACACCAGAGCCAGACCTGTGCTCCGGCTGAAGCTGCTGGGAACGCAGCGTGGATGAGGTAAGTCCTCCTTCAAGCTGCAGCGGCTGCCTCCGCTGTGCAGAAGCGGGGGGTCTCCCCCTTCTCCGCAGCGGCTGCGTCTGCTGTGCAGAAGCGGGGGGGTCTCCCCCTTCTCCGCGGCGACTGCGTCTGCTGTGCAGAAGCGGGGGGTCTCCCCCTTCTCCGCAGCGGCCGCGTCTGCTGTGCAGGAGCGGGGGGTCTCCCCTTCTGCGCAGTGGCTGAGGTTGGCCGTGCGAGCAGGGTCTAACGCCATACCTCGCGGCGGCTGCGCTGCCGCTTCAGAAGCGGGGTCATCCTGCGCCCTAATTCTATCTTCGCGGCAGCTGTGGCTGCCGGACCGAAGCGGGGGGTCTCCCCTACCCCGCGGCGGTTGCCGTTGCCGGCCGGGGGTCCCGGAGGATCTCCCTGCCGGTAGCGTGACAGATATAATCTTATGTGATGGGATTAGGAGTACATCAGTACACTAAAAAGTCATTTTACACGGGACACCTAAAGCCACAATTTAAATATGCAGATTGAAATAGAGTAAATAACACAAAACCTTTATTTTTCCTCTCACTGATTGCGGGGCCTAGAACATTTTGTCCTCTGAAGTAACTAAAAATTGAGGATGGCTGGATTTACTTATCTCTGAATAAATAAAAATTAAATAGTTCAATTTATTCCTACAGAAAGTGCCAGGAAAAGATGACCAAATACACAAGCCAGGACAGGCTCTGCCACACCGACACCCTGACACACACACACCAGGACAGGCTCTGCCACACTGACATCCAGATACACCCAACAGGACAGGCTCTGCCACACCAACACCCAAACACACCAGGACACATTCTGCCACATCGACACCCAAAAATAGACACCAGGACAGGCTCAGCCACACTGACATCCAGACACACACCGTCCTAGCTCTGACACACCACCACCCAGACATACAAACCAGTACAGGCTCTGCCAGACCGACACCCCGATACACACACCAGGACAGGCTTTGCCACACTGACAGCCGCATCCGGATGGGCTAAACTACAACAATAAAAATAAAAGTATTCTCCACACTGCTTTTTGTCGTTGACCCCTCTTTTGTGTTTTTGCCCCATGTATATAACCCCAGCCAGCACTATGTATTATGCACCACCCCTTAGTATTGATTTATGTAATTGCCAAAACGAGATGCCCCCTTGTGTATTGATATGTCCCCCCCCCCGATAAAATACTGCCCTGCAGTATGGGGATGTATATCTGACTAATTGGTTTCCTTCCATGAGTCTATACATCCCCCATACTGTAGGGCAGCATTTTACCTGGGCTGGTCAGCAATATGTAAATGGTATATGTGTCCTGGAAAACATGGCCGATGTGGTCACCCTAATGCCCCCACACCCTTGTGTATTAGCCCCACATTGTATATATATCCCACCACCCAGCCCCAGTCAGTATTGATTTATGTGATGCCCCCAGCCAGCACCCCCTTGTGAATTAATGCCACCACAGCCTTGCATATTGCCCGCATGTGGCATCCTAGCCTGAGACATCCTCCCTGTGCCATGCCCCCACTTACCAAATTCCAATAATCCAGCCAAGGGTCAAAAAGTCAGTGAAATCCAAATATAGCATAAACAGCAGCAGAGTACAGAAACCGGTAAGGAACTTGAACAACCAAGTACCAAAGGTACAGGGCTGCAGGTTTCAATAGCCCTCCAAGTTGTTACTCCTCCTCTAACCCCTCCTTCCCCCTCCTCTCACTGTGGCTGCCTGTCACTCCCTGCTCCGTCCCCTCTGCGGTTAGCCCGCAGGATATGCCCCCCCCTGGCCGCCTGCAGTGGTTTGGGACCGCAGGACCCGCACCCCCCATTCTGCTTGTCCCGGCGTCTGCCGCGTGTGGTTGGCGCCGCAACGGAGATCGGGGACACGGCCCGGGGCACGAAGAGGCACTGTGACTGTGTGCCACGCGGCCGTGGATGCGGATGCTCGGCGGTGTCCCCGCCGGGCGTGGACCACTGCCGGCGACGGGTAGGGACCCGACAGCCACATTGACAAACATTTATTCACTCATTTATATACTGATTTACAGTTACTCATTCATTCCCTGAATCACACATACTCGATCATACACCCTCCCCCTACCCCCTTACAAGAGAGAGAGAGATATTGTGGGTAACACACGGACAAGTCGGTAAGGTGCAGAAGTACTGCAAGGTCCCAAGGTATTTACAGCAAGTTACTATCAGCAAAAGATGGTGTCTACAGATGATGTTGAGGCCTACCTTATGGCATTTGAGCAAACAGCTGAATGGGTAAGCTTACTAGCACCATTTCTAAATGGAGAGCCCCAAAAGGCATACTACGATCTTGAACTAGACCAAGCAAGAGACTGCAACAAGGTAAAATTGGAGATCCTGCCATGTCTGGGAATTACAGCCGCTACCTGTTGGCAGAGATTTCATGTCTGGATGCACAATCCAGGAAAAGCCGTTCGGTCACAGATGTTTGACTTGATACATCTCGCCAGGAAGTGCAGCCTGAGATTAACTCATCAAGTTACATAGTGGAGCAACTAGTGATGGACGATTTCTGAGAGGTTTACCTGTTACTCTCCGCCATTGGGTCAGTCAGAGTGACCCCAGACACCTGACCGTTTGGTTGCATTAGTAGAGAGGTACATTGCAGCAGAAGAAGTAGGTGCCTAATAAAATTAAAGCGGCTGGTGTGCAAGCATCGTGCTGCCCAGTGGCAGGCCCTCCGTGAGGCTCTTCGTCCCGCCCCTTTCAAGATGGGCTCACAGAAGAGTTCCTTGTGACAAGAACAGGAGGAGGAGGAGAGCAGAAGAAAGAGAAAAGCAAAAATGTAAGTATTTCCAAAAAAATTGTTAGGGGTTAGAAACATAGAAACATAGAAAGTGACGGCAGATAAGAACCAGAAGGCCCATCCAGTCTGCCCAACCTCTGGGTTAATGGAAAGGGGAGCCATATTCAAGGGGGGTTGCCTTGGGACATCATTAAAGATTAAATAATACAAAAGGGGGGTAATTTAATTGTAAGGCCTGATTGCATTCTGCTCTACAGGGGACAATTTCCTGTGGTTTCACAGTCCTTCCCCCTTAAGGGAGAACCTTTTACACACAATGGCAGAACTGGAACTTTTTCATCTAAAAGTTTTTGCAGAAGCGAATGTTTTGATTCTCTTATGTATAATCTCTAACTAAGTTTGGCCTTTTAACACTTTTGGTGTCTGGAAATGTAATACAAATAATGTGATTTATAGTTATTTGGATGGCAAATAGTGTGACTCAGGTATGTATGATTGGTGCGTGTGGGTACAAGAGCTCAACCACGAGATAAAATATATGGGACTGGTTCCCAAATGTTTCCAGGGCTGCTTTTCATTCCCAGTCCGGCCCTGCTTTGGTACCTGACACTTGTAATGATAACTGTAATAAGGTGGATATCACTTGGGTATACTTGAGGATGTACACAATTATTCTACTACCTATGCGTACAACCTCTGCGAAGTCTATTGTTAAAGAATTGTTGATGATGTTTTGCAGGTTGGCATCCTAAAAGAAATTTTGACAGAGCAGTTTAACAAAACCTTAAAGTAATCAATAAAGACGGGAAAAAAATTGTTTTTTGTTACCTTATTTAGTGTTTGCCATTAGGGAAGTACCTCAGGCTTCTACAGGCTTTTCACCTTTTGAATTATTGTATGGTAAAAAAACCACATAAACCAGAAGCAAGAACGTGTGGCAGCCATTATGCCCATAGTACAAGAACATATGGAAAAGGCCCAACAGGATCAGAAGAATTTTGAATGCCAGGGTTCAGGTGTTTCAGTCTGATGGTCCTGGTCCTGGTCCCCATCGTAGAAAATACATTCCTAGCAACCTGGCATGGACCATATGAAATTATTTAAAGGGTAGGAGAAGTAGATTACAGGGTAAGACACCCAGGCAGAAGAAGGCCTGAAAAAATATATATTGTAAATTTACTCAAGCCATGGAAAGACAGGGAAGTCTTAGTTACAGTTGAAGCCAATACCTGACACTTACATGGATGAGAAAAACAGAATAACACGCTGGTTTCTGAGTTTGCAGCCCTATCACTTTTCAGTAGATGCTGGATGCAAACAGGGGAATGCTTATATATATATATATATATATACACTCACTGGCCACTTTATTAGGTACACCTTTTCAATTGCTTGTTAACACAAATAGCTAATCAATGCATTTAGGCTTGTAGACGTGGTCAAGACAAGTTGCTGAAGTTCAAACCGAGCAACAGAATGTGACTTTGAACATAGCATGGCTGTTGGTGCCAGACGGGCTGGTCTGAGTATTTCAGAATCTATTGGGATTTTCAAGCACAACCATCTCTAGGGTTTACAGAGAATGGTCTGAAAAAAGGGAAAATATCCAGTGAGCGACAGAAAGGCAACAGTAACTTAAATAACTACGCGATACGAACAAGGTATGCAGAATACCATCTCTGAATGCACAACACGTCAAGCCTTAAAACAGATGGGCTACAACAGCAGATGACACCAGGAAAATGAGGCTACAATTCACACAAGCTCACCAAAATTGGACAATGGAAGACTGAAAGAACGTTTCCTGGTCTGATGAGGTTCAGGTGGCAGGGTCACACACTGGCATAAACGACATGAAAGCATGGATCAATCCTGTCTTCTATTAACGGTTCAGGCTGGTGGTGGTGTAATGGTATGGGGGGGTTTCCTTGGGCCCCTTAGTACCAATTGAGCATAATTTAAATGCGACAGCTCGCTTGAGTATTGTTGCTGACCATGTCCATCTCTTTATAACCACAGTGTACACATCTTCTGATGTTTTCAGCACCTTGTAGTATGTATGCCACAAAAAAGAAGGCAGTTCTGAAGGCAAAAGGGGGCAAACCTAGTACTAGCAAGGTGCACCTAATAAAGTGGCCAATTAGTGTATATACTGTATAATATGCCTTGCGTATCACTACCTCAATTGCCGATTTGTTTTTGCATAACAATCTCAAAAAATTATAATCTTATGCCATGAATTTTACAGGAAAAGTACTTGTTTGGCATAGTTCAGTCTTTAACTATTTATTTACTGGTGGCTGTAACCAGGGCATTCCAGAGCATAGGGGGCAGACCTTAATAAATATGGCAAGCGCAAATGAGAACTAGAAATCAGAGCACAGACAGAGAGAGGTCATTGGATGAACGGAGAGTTACATAGGCTGAAAAAAGACATGCGTCCATCAAGTTCAGCCTTTCCCATATCTGTTAATTGCTGTTGATCTAAAAGAAGGCAAAACAAAAAATCCAGTTTGTAGCTCTTTCCAATTTTGCATCAAACTAGGAAAAAAATTACTTCTTGACCACAGAATGGCAGTCCATTCTCCCCTTGGTTCAAGAAGCTGCTTTCCCATAATTTAAATATTATATCCCTCAATATTATTTTGCAAGTATTCATCCTGTTGTTGTTTAAATGTCTGTACAGACTCTGATAAAACTACCTCTGCATGCAGAGAATTCCACATCCTTATTGTCCTTACTGTAAAAAAACCCTTTCCTTTGCCTTAGAATAAATCTCCTTTCTTCCAGTCTAAATGCGTGACCACGAATAGGTTTCCAGACAATGGGTTGTATTGGTCCCAAATATATTTATATAATGCTATCATATCTCCTCTGAGGCACTGTTTTTCTAAACTAAACAGATTTACCGTACTTACCGGCGTATAACACGCACCGGCGTATAACACGCACCCTCGCCGGAACCGGAAGTGCGGGAGACGCGGCTGCAGATCGTGCAGCTCTAGGAGTTATCGGCGTATAACACGCAGGTAGGGTTTAAGCTTATTTTTTAGTTATAAAAGTGTGTGTTATACGCCGATAAATACGGTAAATTAGTTAACCTTTCTTTATAACTAAAGTGTTCCATTCCTTTTTTTAATTTTGTAGCCTGCCTCTGCACCCATTCCAGTGCTATAATATCCTACTTTAGAATAGATGCCCAAAATTGCACAGCATATTCAAGGTGTGGTCTTACCATTGATTTATAAAGAGGCAAAATTATATTTTTATCCTGCAAATTGATGCCTCTTTTTATACACGACAATACCTTACTGGCCTTAGCAACTGCTGGCTGACATTGCACATTGTTGCCTAGTTTGTTGTCTATAACAATTCCCAAATCCTTCTCATTTGTTGCTATCCCAAATTCACTACTGTTTAGAGTGTAAGTTGCTTGTGCATTACTTACCCAGAAGTGCATAACTTTGCATTTATCTACATTAAATTTCATCTGCTATTTCTGTGCCCAGTACCCCAGTATATCTAAATCCCTCTGCACCAAAGTAATATCCTGCTCACATTGTTTAGTGTCATCTGCAAACACAGAAACATGACTTTCAATGCCTATTGCAAGATCATTTATAAATATGTTGAATAAAATTGGTCCCAGAAGAGAACCCTGAGGGACACCACTTACCACATTTGTCCAGCTTGAAAAATTACCATTTATGAAAACTCTCTGTACTCTATCACTAAGCCAATGTTCTACCCAAGAATTTTCATCTAGACCAATTTCCTTCAGATTGAATACTAACCTGTTGTGTGGTACCGTGCCAGACGCCTTAGCAAAATCCAAGTAGATTACATCCACTGCAACACCTTGATCTACACTTCTACTTACTTCTTCATAGAATGCAATTAAGTTAGTTTGACATGACCTATGTTTCATAAAACCATGCTGATTTTTGCTAATAACACTGTCCTCCCCAATGAATTCCTGAATATTATCCCTTAATAACAATTCAATTACTTGCCTCTTTACAGATCAATGGTAAGACCTCACCTTGAGTATGCGGTACAATTCTGGGCACTAGTCCTTAGAAAGGACATTATGGAACTAGAAAAAGTGCAAAGGAGGGCTACAAAATTAATAAGGGGATTGGGAGATACTAGTTATGAGAGATTAAAAAAGTTATACACTGTAAAAACGGCACCTTAGAGGGGATATTATAACATTATATAAATATATGCAGGGCCAATGTAAAGAGCTCTTCAGTGACCTGTTCATTAACAGAAATGTACAAAGAACAATAGATCACCCTCTGAGACTGGAAGAGCCGAGATTTCATAGACGGAAGGGATTCATAGAAGGAAGGGATTCTTTACAGTATGAAATAAAGACAATAAAGGTATGGAATTCACTGCCTAGGGAGGGGGTGTTATCGAATACATTAGATGCCTACAAAAGGGGTCTGGACATTTTCTTAGAAAGGCATGACATACAGGGCTATAAATAGAATTAATATTTTAGAGCTTCTTGATCCAAGGAGAAATCCGATGATGGCAGAATTCGAAGTAGCTTAATTAGGGATTTTTTTTGTCTTTTTTCAACCTTATGTACCATGTAACAATTTTTATTATTACATACCTCCTCTGTTCTTACCCTCCCCACCCCCCTTGTTCTGATCTAAAGCCCTTCTCCTTTCCATGCTATCTCCATTTTCTGTGTCCCTCCCCCCACCACTAGTTTAAAATCCCCTCCAACCTTCTAGCTATCTTGTCCCCCAGCACAGCAGACCTTCTTCCATTTAGGTGCAATCCATCACGGCTATAAAGATTGTATCCAAGCGCAAAATCAGCCCAGTGCTCTAAAAAGCCAAAACCCTCCTTCGTACATCATGACTTTAGCCATGCATTAACCTAATCTCCCGCTGCCTTTCTACTGTTGCGCGCGGCACAGGTGATATTTCTGAAAATACTACCTTGGAAGTCCTTTTCTTCAGTTTACCTCCTAATTCCCTGAAATCCTTCTTTAGGACTTTCCATTTTCCACTAACTTTGTCATTGGTACTAATATGGACCATGACAGCCAGGAGTTCCCCAGCCCCTCCCAATAATCCATCCACTCTGTCAGCAAAATGCCGCAGTCTGGCAAACTGTCCAATTGAGCCGATCAGAGCGCCAGATTACCATATCCACTTTCTTAACTATAGAGTCCCTTACCACCACAATCTGCCTATCCTTTCTTTCACTCTCTCAACCCCACCCATAATACAGGGGCTGTTCCCTCAGCTGTAAGAAGGAACAGCTTCCTCCAGTACAGCTACTCCTGAGCTGCTGCACCGAACATCTTCACTCAAGTGGGCAAATCTGTTAGGCTGCTCAAGGTCAGGACTAGCTAAACCATTCCTCTCCCCTCCCCCTCTGCTACCATATGTAACTGTCACCCAGCTATGTGCCTGTTCTCCAGCTGTCTTATCTCCTTCCACTCCACTACACTCTGCTCAGTGAGAAGTAGATCCTTTCAAGATCTCCAATACGAGCTTCCAGAGAAGCCACTTGCTCAAACCTGCCACAGAGGTATGGAACGTGGACGGATTCATCCAGGCATGCATACATGGAGCAAGGAGTCAGATCATCAACCTTGCTAACTCCCATAACCACACACAGAGATCAACAAGTATAAGAAAAAAATAATTAACAAAAACTTTAAAAAATAAAGAGTAAAAAATAAAGAGTTAAAAACAAAAAACAACCATCAAAAATAAACAGTTAAAAGTACAAAAACTAACACCAGCAGGGAAACTGTTTGTGCCCTCCAATTACAGAAAAGCCATATTAAATTTGCATCACTCCTCCAAGATTGCAGGTCACTCGGGAGTGAGGACTTTATTTTCGATGGAACAACCCTTTTGGTGGCCATCATGGAGGAGGGATATTTAAGACTTTATTAAGGGTTGTTGCATTTGTGCCACCACCAAGATACCTCGTAGATTACCTCCTGGGCAGTTAGTACCACAGCACATTCCTAAGCAACCGTGGACACATATAGCGATAGAGTTGGCCTACCTTCCTCACATTCACTTACCACCATTCTTTCTGTGGTAGATTCTCCAAGATGGTTCATTTCATTCCCCAATGGAAACTTCCCTCTGCTAAGTGTATCCGTAAAGGAAATAGTACGGATTCATGGCTTTCCACGCGAAATAGTCTCTGATCGAGGGGCCTAGCTCATTTCTCAATTCTGGAGAAACTTCTGTAAAATAATGAGCATTACCCTTTCATTTTCCTCAGCCTATCACCCTCAGTCTAAGGGAGCCACTGGAACAATATTTAAGAAACGTTGTAAATAATAATAAAGACGATAGGTCCGAATTACTCCCCCAAGGCGAGTTCTCCCTCAATACTTCTTTGCAAAGTGCCACTTAAACCTCACCATTTTACTGCATATATTGCTTTCATCCCAGCTTATTTCTGTCTGAAACCTCTGTGTCAGAGATTCCTGCACTCCATTCTCATATTCAGCACCTTTCTTCTGTATGGAACTCTGTACATACAGCTTTGACCAAAGCCTCCCCTTCGCAAACAAATTTTTTTTATTGTAAGAGAATACCAGCCCCCACATTCATGCCCAGGAATAAAGTACAGTTATCTACCCGCCATATCCGGGTACTCTCCATTAAGCTGACACCTCGTTACATAGGTTCCTACCCAATCTGTAGGCATATCAACCCAGTGACAAATTAATTGAGTTACCCCACAACCTCCACATTCCCCACATTCCTCACTCCCTCTGTGTCTCCCTGCTAATACCTGTGATCTACAACAAATTCTCCAGTGCTCCTGTTTATCTAGGTCCTGTTGCTATGGAATCCTTGGAGGAATATGAGATCCAAGCTAACCTCGACTCTTGAAAGAGTCTCTTCAATACCTGGTACATTGGAAAACACATATATATGTATAGGTGTCAAAAATAGGCAGAGTCACTTAGATGCAAACAAAGGTAAAACATTTAATACAAACAAAAATGGAAGAAGGATATAAAAAAGTAGATAACAAAAATAATACAAAATAAGTCTTACAAAACCTTGGAGAGGAACTTAGTTGATGGCATCTATCCTATGCATTCCTGTGGATGGAGGGAGTGTTCGGGACGTGAATAGTCCGTGGATGGCAAGTACATCTCCCCTCAACCTCTCCTCCCATGCCTCTCCAATACGTTGCTTATATGCAGTTTGGATAATGATCTCAGTCTATTGGTCTTCACCTAATTGGGTGTTCAAACATGCTTACTAAGGTCTTTACACGTCTAAACCCTATTTTAGGTGGTCACTGTAAGCATACAGTTACAATTATACCATGCATTAACAAGTTACTATCTATAGAATGCCTGTTCAGCAAATCTTTCATTCCATACTATAGGTCAGGGAAACCCTGAAGCCTATTAATATATCTTAATGATCATTTATTTATGAACAATGATTACATATCTTTGACTATTGCCATACCAATAATTACATATGGTCATTTTATATTATTGGGGTTAGAAGAGATGTTACATAGTTACATAGTTACATAGGCTGAAAAAGACATGCGTCCATCAAGTTCAGCCTTTCCGATATCTGTTAATTTGTTGCTGTTGATCCAAAAGAAGGCAAAAAACCCCGGCTTCGCTCTTTCCAATTTTGCACTAACCAGGGAAAAAAATTCCTTCTTGACCCCAAAATGGCAGTCAGATTTCTCCTTGGATCAATAAGCTGTTTCCCCATAATTAAAGATTATATCCCCGAATATTATGTTTTTCCAGGTATCCATCCAGTTGCAGTTTAAACGTCTGTACAGACTCCGATAAAACTACCTCTGCAGGCAGAGAATTCCACATCCTTATTGTCCTTACTGTAAAAAAACCCTTTCCTCTGCTTTAGTCTAAATCTCCTTTCCTCCAGTCTAAATGCATGACCACGTGTCCTATGCATAGTCCTTTTTATGAACAGATTTCCACACAATGGTTTGTATTGGCCCCGAATATATTTATATAACGAATGTTAAATGTGTTAGAATCTTTTACAATTCCCCCTGATGATAGGATAATATTCTAATCATATATTTTCAAATATTCACATTTACTCACCATTCGTATCACATTCGTGTCACATTTAGGCTAGGTTTCCACTTGTGTTTTTTTTGCTAAAAACGTCCATAAAAATGCCAATTCAGCCACACAGCTTTTTTTAGTGAAAAAACGCTGCAGCCAGATGTTAGCTGTTGTTCAATAGGAAATCGCACAATGCCATATCCCATATCCACTTGGCGTTTTTCTGTTTGCCGTTTTTCTGCTTTTTTGGGCTCTGTGGCAGTTTTTAAAAATCGCAGCATGTTGACGCTCTGGCGTTTTTTGCAAGGAAATCCTGGCGTTTTTCTCCAATAGAAGTCTATGGGAGAGAAAAAACGCCATGAGGCTAGGTTTCCACTTGGTTTTTTTCTGCTAAAAACGCCCATAAAAACGCCAATAGCGCCACCTGGCGTTTTTTTAGTGAAAAAACGCTGCAGCCAGATGTTAGCTGTTCTTCAATAGGAAATCGCAAAATGCAATTTCCACTTGGCGTTTTTCTGTTTGGCGTTTTTTCAGTCCTGTTTGGCGTTTTTCTGCTTTTTTGGGCTCTGTGGCAGTTTTTCAAAATCGCAGCATGTTGACACTCTGGCGTTTTTTGCAAGGAAATCCTGGCGTTTTTCTCCAATAGAAGTCTATGGGAGAGAAAAAACGCCATGAGGCTAGGTTTCCACTTGGGTTTTTGTTCTGCGTTTTTTTTCTTGAACAAAAACGCCAACAAAAACGCCAAGAAAACTGCCACTGCATTTTCCTGCGTTTTGGCGTTTTTTATGGAGTTTTTTCTGGCGTTTTAGCCTTTCTGTGGAAATTGCTTTTTTTGACCTTAGGCAGTTTTTCCAGCCTTTACAAGTTAGATGTTTCACCCAGCTAAAAGGGATTAGGATAAATGGCGAGTATCTGCCCTCTCCTGATGTCATTTACTTGGTAGAGTTCTACTTAAACG
The DNA here is from genome assembly GCA_009364415.1 of Spea multiplicata. Classification (NCBI taxonomy): domain Eukaryota; kingdom Metazoa; phylum Chordata; class Amphibia; order Anura; family Pelobatidae; genus Spea; species Spea multiplicata. The sequence continues at coordinate 697 of VKOC01015244.1, read as the reverse complement.
CCCCGGCGGACCCTTTTTTCCCTTTTCTGTGGTTTGTAAGTCATGCTTTATTCCGAATGTCTGCTCCTCTAAGAAGATTTGCCCCAAATGATGGTGCAAATTGTTTGCTGTTGCTTTTGGCACGCAGGATCCAGTTCAGTATGTTTGTTTGTAATGGCATGTTTGTTCCAAATGGTGTAAAATTCAATATGAACTTTGTTTTGTGTGAAACTGTTTGTTTCCAGCCTATTTCTCGTAGGACACACAGATACTGGGTCCATCCTCTGCATTGTAACTGTGGAAAAAACGCCATAAAAAACGCCAAGGCACAAAACCCACATGGCTTTTTCATGGCGTTTTTTCTCTCCCATAGACTTCTATTGGAGAAAAACGCCAGGATTTCCTTGCAAAAAACGCCAGAGTGTCAACATGCTGCGATTTTGAAAAACTGCCACAGAGCCCAAAAAAGCAGAAAAACGCCAAACAGGACTGAAAAAACGCCAAACAGAAAAACGCCAAGTGGAAATGGCATTTTGCGATTTCCTATTGAAGAACAGCTAACATCTGGCTGCAGCGTTTTTTCACTAAAAAAACGCCAGGTGGCGCTATTGGCGTTTTTATGGGCGTTTTTAGCAGAAAAAAACCAAGTGGAAACCTAGCCTGAAAAAGCCATGTGGGTTTTATGCCTTGGCGTTTTTTATGGCGTTTTTTCCACAGT
>VKOC01015243.1:0-15944 GCA_009364415.1 Spea multiplicata | reverse complement strand
ACGGCTTAATGAATGGGGAACGCAATCAAATCGATCTCACACTGTAATATTTTTTTGGGTTTTTATTTTTATTGACTTATCACTAACTAAGATACAGTGGATTCCATCCCGTGTGCTTTTAAGAAGCCCTGTCCATCAGTACTATGCCACGTTACGACATGGCCATCCTTCTCATTGATGGTGTTATGGTCCATTTCTGTCTGCTGCGAGGACGCGAGTGGCGTGGATTTTCTGGATCGTCCGTTCGAGGGTCAGGTGGATGTACTTGGATAGCCCGACCTTCTATGGGTAACCATTTCTCCAGCGCTGGGCCGCGCAGTTCACTGTCCTTTAAAAGAATAAATAAATCCAGGATTATTTTATTTGTAATGGCCGATTAAGACCTACGTTATAATATTCTTAACAAACATTATTGGGGGAAAAGACTTCATTCAGTTAACTTCATCACCACCCATCCCTCAGCCCCGCAAGAGTTTATGCACCTTATTCCAAGAGCATACCTTGATGGCTTTGGTTTTATATTGTGCCATCTGCATCTCCAGATTTTCCTGCTCGAGTTGGTGAACCTTCTCCTCCAGCTCTTGGACCTCCTTCCTATAATATGTAATCTGCAGAACAAATAAAAAAAAAAAAAATTTGTATTACATCATAAGTCTTAATTATCTCACCCTACATATACCTATGACACAGCACAATCATTTTTGATGAGCCTTTCCATATTCTCCAAGATAAAAACAAATAATTTAAGAGAAAGTGGAGGTTTTTTTGGTCTAAATATTTGTTTAGTGGATAGTTTCCAAAACTTTTCAATGTCCCTAATAAAAGCCGTCCTTCATTATTCTTCAACAGACAAAAATAAAATTAAATACCTGGCTCTTCAGCCATGCGTTCTCATCGATAGGTTTCTGGTTTGCCGCGCTTAGATGTTCCAAAGCTTCCTGGAAAAGAAGAATTAAATGATGAGAATCATAATAGTTTCCAATCCTAACGTCATTTATTTTTAGGGAAATATAAGAATGAAAGTGACCCAAACTGGTCTGAACGTTTCTAGCAGTAGTGTCCTCCAGAACCTAAAACTAAACATCACCAACTTCCAAGACTTCTAATAAGGTAGGAAATGTGGGATCGCCCTTGTGACAGCATATAATCCCCGCATCTCTTTGGAAAGAAGACGTTTCTATGCTACAAATGTGATTTCCTAAGTGGGAGGAGCCAGCTAAACTACATCAGCCTATGAGAGATCTCCATCCTCAGGAACTCTCCAGGTTTGACCGGAGTCTCCGTGTTAAGCCCGGATTCTTTGTGTCTCCGAGTCAGTATCTTCTGTCTCCTGGCTAGAAGGCCATTCACCCAGAAAAGGGAGAGCTTGGGGTAGCCTAACCTTGGAAGTACCCAGGTATGGAGGTCTCCATGTTGGGAGCTTTATATGCAAACCTTACTGTATAATCAAACATCAAATACGTTTTATATTTGTTTTTGGTAAGATTCCTTGAGGAATTAATCTGTAACAGACCTTCATCTTGGTTCCCCATTTATGCCCCTTCTTGGGAAAGCACGGCTGGCATACTTCCCGAATGTCACTCAGAGGTATGAGGACATCACCATGTTCTAACAGTTACAATAATGTGTACAAAAGCAGCACAAATGGGGTTATAACTTAAAACTATAAATAATATACATTATTCTTCACAGTCATATATATAACATAGATAATTTAATATAATATACCTTAGCGGCAATTCCCAGTTTCTCTTTCTTTAACTTCTCCATTTGTCTGTCGACTTCGCATTTAGATGTTTCCAATTGTTTTTTTAAATATCCTTTTTGGTTAGAAGAAGAAAAATAAATGAATAATTTGCATCAAAACCCAATCACTTGTGTTATTTTTACAATCTGTTTTCACCTTATTCGGGGTTATAGTATAACTATTGTACGTTCTGGCTTCATCCCAATGGTATAACATTTATTCCAATCCTAACCCTGACCCTAACCGTTGAAGGGTCCCATCATCTAAAGGACGGTTTAACTTGAATCATGTCTATTAATCACATCGAGTGATCCCTTTATAAATCTTTAGCTTCTAGATAAAATGACACAGGGACACGTTTATATTAACGAGTGATTAAAGGTGAAAGCGAACATTATTTATATGTTGTAGTTTAGAGCAACCCCTAGGACTGGGGAGCGTGAAATGCGACAACGCAAATCTAAACTAAATTCCAAATTCTAGGAAAGTGATTTTCGGCTTGGTACAAAAAAGAAAGTTAAAGTCATCATAATAAAACTAAATTGTGAGACTGACCGTCCACTTCTGAGAAGCTCTGTGTTAGGCTCTTTATTTCTTCTTCCAGAAGTCGGATCTGTCTGGCGTGTTCTCGGCTCCCTACGTTCTTGTACTGGAACCAGTAATCTCGCTCACGCTGGTTTTCCACATTCTGTTCCGCCAGACGTTTTATTTCGGAACGAAGCTCTAAAAGGCAAATATTTAAAATAAAGACACGGGAAATAAGTGGCTGTTTTTTTTCTTTTTCCATACACCAAGTACAGTCATTTCCAAAGCACTTTTAGGAATATTACATAACTGCCCTCAGAACGTGGAAGAATTCCAACTGTCAGCATGTTGGTGGCCTATATCCTTAAAATAAAACCTTTTCCAGGTTGTTCCTCTAAGGAACCGGGCTGTCGGCATCGTGTGAAATCAGCCGACCCTGGATTCTCCTCCAAGGACTCATCCACACTCTATATTATCACATTAAACTGCGTATGCAGACTCAATAACTCTTCTTCTTACTTGGTGTGATATGAATGTATGCTAATAACATAACATTCTTGGATATTTACACGTTACCTTCAAACAGACGTCTCTTCTCGCGAATATAGTCCCACTTCTGCTTTATCTCCATCTCTACCTGCTCTCGGTTGACCACCTCTTTCTTAGACAGTTCTTCCTCCTCAGCTTTCGCTTCATCCAGAAGAACTTTGATGTGAGCCTTCTGCTCTGCCCGCAGGCGCTCATTCTAATCGGGACAAGACAATAAGTTATAATATATAAAAACCATATAAATCTGATGGTTAAGGCACTTTATAGTAACACATAAACCTCGCTGAAATAAAACCTTTCCACCGCAACAAACAAGAAAAAAAAATATCTTAAATGAGCGGGGGGGGAGTCACTTACCCTTTCATTAAAGCGGGAATGCTTCTCCTCAAGCTGGGTAAACTCCGCTTGTAATATTTGAATCATAGATTCTTTTGCCTGAATCCTAGAGGAAATTTTAGGAAGAGGAGATCAATATAAATATATATTTATTGTATATTGTATATACTACATAAGAAATAATATAAAGGACAGTGTTATAAACCCGTATAACACCATAAAACTCAAGTCCCTTTGACTTTAACCCTCTATGACATCATACTAGGTGTCATGGACCAATCTCTGGTATTGATGTCAATGAGATTAGAGAAGGACCTCGTTTGGCGCTCGGACCTCTCAGCTCGGTTGTGGAATATTTTTCAACTCCATTCATTACAGGAATTAGAAAACCAGCACCGGGGTCCATCTCAGAACTCACTTAGCAGATCCAGCCTGCATACAGCAGGGGGGTGGACAACAAGTACCTTAACGCGACCTTCATTCATTAACTGACACCCGGGGAGGTCACTTAAGCTCCCGTGGAGGAAAAATTGGGGTTACCTTCCACCCCTGGCTGACCCCACAGCCGCCGTCCCTGGTAAAAAATAATGGATAGTAGGTGATAAGATTTACGTACTGATAGGCCAAGAGGGCTTCCGGAAAAGTCATGTTATCCCCCTTCTTGGCAGTTGTTCTCTTCTCCTTTTTCTTTCCCTTTTTAGTAGATTTGTCCATGTTTGGAAACAAGGCTCAATATCTAAAACGATAAAGATTACAATCTGCTTTAATCTTCTATCAATGGAAGCAAAGAGAATAATGTAACTTGCGAATTATACACATTTTAGCGTCATTAAATTATATAAATTATATAATATTCACTACAACTATCTCCAGCCTCTGCCTTTTGTCTGTCGGTAGGAGTTGGTGGCGCTACCTGCATAATTAATCTCCTGCCCTAAACTTCCCCACCTTCTTGCCTTTTTTCTATGTTTATAGCCATGGGTTTTGGAGATGGGGTTAGAATGCCACCACATCAGGGGTTCACTGCACTCAAGGTATACACATGATTTACCTATATGGTGGGCTTTGAATATGTATATAACTGAGAATGTCTCAGGTGAGGCGGAGCTTTGCTTCTTCTGGGGGAGTGGCTTCATGAAGGGGCAGGGCTAATCCCAGAAAGGCGTTAGTGGGTGGGGAGTGGGCAGGAAGCTAAACTCTGATCCCTCACAGAGAAAGAAGAAAGCAACCCGGAGACCCAGAAAAGCAGAACTTCGCCAGGAGACTCCGCGGCAAACATGGCGTTCCCAGGTATGGCTACGTAGATATGACTTAAATTCATTCCATAAAAGACGCGTTTATTGAGTGCGTAGAACTGTAAAAGGTTCCGATAGCTTAAAGCCAAGTTATTTATGGGCCAAGATAACGCGCTTTTCACAAACATTAAAATTATCTGACTGGATTTTGGGATTCAACCTTAAACACCAAACCCGCCAAGTAACCAGCTGGGGTATTTTTTCATCTTTCCAGTAATTGTTTTTTTCTTTTATTCTATGAACCTTTTCTACCGGCATCCGACCCAAAACATACAGGTGACGTAATATGAAGGGGGTGAGATGAAGAATCAATTCATTTATGAACTAAAATAGGGATTTCTCCGCTTTGGCAGCTACGCCTGAGTACGGAGAACAGCTGAGCAGACAGGAAGAAGTCAGCATTGCTTTGGAGCCAACAAACATTTATTCTAGCCGTGTTTTATCCTGGGTTTAAACGCAGCCTTTCATTCAGCTGCTGAATTTACGTGTTTTAACGCGTCACGTGGGAAATCCAACTTCAAACAGGCTTTTCATTGGTGTTCAGAAATGCTAACGAGCTTCAGACAGTAGAAAGCGATCAATACATTTATCTTCTATTATTTGTGTTAAAAGAGACGGCTGTTCATATTCTACAGAAGCCGATTTCACATCTCTTGACGTATTATAAGCATTAACTCTTTGAGGGCCAACCATGTATCCCAGCTAAAAAAAAGTTATTCAAATTGCACTTTTGCTGCATGGCTGTAACGCAATAGAAAGTCTGGGTTTTAATCACCAAAATGTCTTCGAGAATTACACTGAGGCCAATAAGTGATTAATACCCCGAACGTTTATCGCGGGTTTCATTACTGGGTTTCATGATGTAAGCCGTACAAATATAAAGCTAGAATGTCAGCTGTTCCAACATAAATTCTTCACTGTATTAGCCCCTATCACTTCTGCTGGGAAGCTGTTCCACTCATCTACTACTCTCTGAGTAAAGTAACACTTACATTCTCTAAACCTCTCACCCACTTATTCTAACATCCCTCCTCCATTGAAATAACTTCCTTCCTCTACATTAATTATTTAAATGTTTCTATCCCATCCCCTCTCTCTCCTCTCCTCCGATCTGTACATTCTGGGGCTCATAGTTTGCTGGGTATCAGAGCTCCACAAAAGCCTCATCAATGTGTATAAAACGCACATAATGTGTTTAGAAATTAAATGATGAGAATAAAATGCATTCGCTTTCTAAACACATAAAGCCTCTGTGAAGCCCCGCCCCTTAGCCCCTCCTCTAACCACACCCCCAAACGCTGGACAGATGGGAGGAATGTGTTATTTTCCTGACTTTTCCCTCTAGGGAACCGATTTGATGCCCTCCGGAGGGAGGCTCTACAACCTACCTGTGCTCCGCACAATGTGCGACTCAGCTAACGCGCAGCGTACTTTTATAGCTGCCGCGTTCTAACGTTACCATGGCAACCGTTACGTCACAAAGCCCAAGCGTTGTTCATGCGCTTACACCGCCACCTGGTGGCGAAACACATTATTACATCATCAAAGAATCATTGAAACCAGAATTCCATTGACTTCACAGAGACACTGATTGTTTTTTTTGGTCGATTTCATGTAGCTTCCGGAGCTCGTTTTTTTTCCCTATATAGTGTCTTGGCTTCTGTATTGCAATTAATTAATTACTTTTTAGGTAATTGTACCCATTGATAAACATATTTATTGCAATTAAGGTTATTAATCACTCTGTGTGACCACATTGAGCCATGTTTTCTGGGACACAGATCCATTTCACATTTCGCTGACAACACACAGCGACAACACACAGCGGATATATTCCCATATATGTACAGCGCTACGCAATATGATGGCGCTATATAAAACAATAAATAATAATAATATATGTGAATGAACCCAAAGGATGAGTACATCACACATGCTGCAGGGGGCAGCACTTTACATGTGTAGGTCAGCAATATGTGATATGTATGTGTGTCCTGCAAACATGACTGAATGTGGTGTAAATATTATTTAATATTTACACCACATATATTTATTGTGTTATGTAGCGTCAACTTATTCTGTAGCGCTGTCTGAGACTCATTCATAAAAATCAAGTGTAATTTGTGTGACAGTAGGTCTGTTGCAAATTAATAAAGTAAGGACAATTACCAGCTATATTTTGCTCCAGTTTTGTCCCGATTCTCGGCTCCTAACATTCCGAGCTCCCAGAAAAGAGAGACATCTGTGTGATTTTAGCTTTCTGTGGAAATACTTTGCAAATGAGCCGACCTCGAGACTCTTTAAATATTTACCCTTTAATGCCCCATCGTACATCAAATGTGTTACTCAAATTGCTCAAATAGCTGTCCTTATAGAAACCTTCAACTGGCATTATTTAAAGATACGTTTAATTGAGTCACCTGCATTCATGCAGGGATATCAGCTTTAACACGCTGGTAGCAAAAGCACTAATTAGGAGAGTCAGATGTCATCAGATCAATATAGAGTGTGAATAAGTCAGCTCCATACTGAGATTTTACCCCTTTACCCTGAGACTGGGGCAAAAACCCAGAGACTCTGACAGTTCACACGCATGTGGGGAATACACACACCCCCCAAAAGCATCCTAGAGGTTCAGACACTGTAAGGCCATCTGCTGCCAATGACATAAGTGCGGCCAACAACTAGATACGAGGGACCCCATGCTACGTTTTTATAATCACATAGCGTGCGGATGGACATCTCCACCCGGTGGCCGCACGCTGTGGCGGACTGGATGACGATGGAGCGAAGTCATCCAGCAGCCCAGATGGCCAGTCCTGTATTTGACTACATGGACTAAGGACTCCCAAAATATTAAGAGGAGAGCCCTCATATTTCTGAACCCAGTATACACCCTGATATACCCAGGAACTCTCAGGGTTTAGCCCCAAGGCTCTGAGAATTAGATAAAAAGATAACTGACCAGGATGAGGGTCTCAGATCAGCGGGGTCTGCAGGTGAGCCCCACCATTAGAGGACTACGAATTAGACTTATTTTTGTTCCTTTTTGCCCTGATGAACACCTACATTGTAATGGGTTGAAACATTGTCTTTTTGTATTAAATAAAATAAATTGTGTAATTATATATTTTTTGTGAGAGTGACAGTCTTTTTTATTTCAGTCTTAAGAATGGAGTCTGTTGAGAACCAGTCGCACCTCTACATGTGGCAGATATCACATTGTGTGGCACCCAGATGTTGCCAGCCATGCGATTGTCTCTGCTGCCAGCCCACACCAAGTGTCTGCAGTGCGGCAAAGAGGGGAAGTATGCACTGTGCGCTATGCATGCGCGGTAAGGTTCAGATGATGTCACCAGAACCCAAACTGATAATAAGGGGCTGAAGGCAGCAGCAAATTCTGGACTAATCCTAAGATGGCCGGTCTGCTACCCCCGCTACCAAACTGGGGCCAGATCATTGAGATATGTGCTTCTTCTCAATAGGCCAGTTTAAAAAGAGGTCTCTGATATCCCCAACTGGCCCATATACACTATAAAGGTCTGTGCCAAACCACCACTGCCATAGCATTCTGTTCCGCGGTGTTTAATAGATGAAGCACCCGGATACGTTGTCATTTGCTGCTCAGAGTGAAGGGCAGAAGTTAAATCCATTCCTGGCAAAAGGTGTTCTTCAGGTGGATGGTTTACCTTCCTCTGCAATCCCTTTGGCTGCATACTGAAGCTCTGTCTGGACCTCAGTCATTCCCGTCTGGTAAATAGGTGCTCTATTTGTACCTCTCCATATTTAATTTTCCAATCGTCTCTGTCATAGTTCCTCTAAGTGTCTGGCATGAGGTCACACATCAGACCAATTACTTAACATTACGTCTGCCAGCCGTGGTAGAAGATCTCCTTGTTCTCTAATTCTGAGCCACTAGATTCGAGGACACTTCTATATATGAGTGCATAGGCTAATAATGCTTTGGCCTTAATGTACCGTATAAGACAACACTCTAAAAATATCCCTTGTCTTATTTTTGAGGTTGTCTTCTAATCAGACCTCAAATAGAGGTCTGACTACAAGACTAAGATCCAGATCCCCTGCAGAGCTGCAGGGGACCCAGATCCTCCTCTCTGTCAGCCTATGCTGCTGCCGGCACTTCCTCTGCGGGCTTCTATGATGGAGCGCTGGCATCACATGATCTTCTGGTGCTCCACTACAGATGTCCATTGATGTACTGGCCACCAGCAGCGGAGGTCTGCATCGCACAGACCTCCACCGGCTGCCCCACTAGACACCAGGAAGTCTGAACACGGGTCACAAGTAAAGGGGTGTACTGTTAAGTCGGGGGTTAAGAGTGGCATGGGGGCGGGGTTCAACTCTATATATTGAGCATATATGGCTAGTTTGTCATATTTAATAAAAACTATGAAATAAATGCATTTTTTGTTTTTATTTCCTTTTATTTGCCCCCAGATGCCCCTCAGATGTGCCTTATACCCCCTTATATGCCACTCTGCCCCAGAAATGCTTTATACCCCCTATATGCCACTCTGCCTCCCAGATATGCCTTTTAACCACCTATATTCCACCCATGCTTCAGATTTCTTGATGTCCACTGGGGGCAGCCGGAAGGTCATGTGACGGCGGCGCTCCGTCACAGAAGCCCTGGCAGCAGTGAAGATTGTCTGTGTGCATTGCACAGACCTCCACCGGCTGCCAGGGAGGAGGATCCGGGTCCTCTGCAGCGCTGCACGGGATCTAGATCTTAGTCTTGTAGTCAGACCTGTATTTGAGGTCTCATTAGAAGATGACCTCAAATATAAGACGATGGTTAGGCTTACAACGCTTTGACATTAATGTATTATATAGCTGTATATATTGTGCTTATAAAGCTAATAACGCTACCGCTAGTGGCACTTTTTGGCCCAAATGGATTATATAACTGTATATTTTAAGCATATTGCGTTAGTAAAATTGAGCAGGGCCCTCCTCACCTGTTGTCTCTGTTAGTCAAATTGTTATGTTATATACTACTTGTTATGTCCTGTCTACCCATTGTACAGCGCTATGGAATTTGATGGCGCTATATAAAACAATAAATAACAATAATAAAATAAGAATTGATTCCCCAGAGTAAGGAAGGTTTGAGAGGACCAGTAGTAGTAGCAGGGCACAGGCTCTGGGCAGGCACTGGCATATGCAGCCCCTCGGAGCAGGACTGAACTTCCCCAATATTATATTTAATGCTTGTTTTGTCACCAATATATATTAATCAATGAAGAATAATGTATGAAGATAATAAAACCTTATTATACCGAATGTTTTCAATCTACCACTAGTGCTAAAATCTTGTCCACCCCAACTGCCAAATTAAGGCACAATTTTAGTTACAACCAAGGACACACATGGGCTGGTTACAGGGCAAAGGTAGCTTGCAAGCTATTTTATGGTGAAGCACGGACTAAAACCACCATTACCAGTGTAACCTCAACTGCCCTTTGTGCCAGAGCACAATATGGACAGGCAGTGGCAGAAACCAATCAAGAAGTGCTGCATGACATCAAACATTACGGGAATGGGAGAGTTCAGAGTACGAGAGATGGCTAAATGAACGGGGAACGCAATCAAATCGATCTCACACTGTAATATTTTTTGGGGTTTTTATTTTTATTGACTTATCACTAACTAAGATACAGTGGATTCCATCCCGTGTGCTTTTAAGAAGCCCTGTCCATCAGTACTATGCCACGTTACGACATGGCCATCCTTCTCATTGATGGTGTTATGTTCCATTTCTGTCTGCTGTGAGGACGCGAGTGGCGTGGATTTTCTGGATCGTCCGTTCGAGGGTCAGGTGGATGTTCTTGGATAGCCCGACCTTCTATGGGTAACCATTTCTCCAGCGCTGGGCCGCGCAGTTCACCGTCCTTTAAAAAGAATAAATAAATCCAGGATTATTTTATTTGTAAGGGCCGATTAAGACCTACGTTATAATATTCTTAACAAACATTATTGGGGGAAAAGACTTCATTCAGTTAACTTCATCACCACCCATCCCTCAGCCCCGCAAGAGTTTATGCACCTTATTCCAAGAGCATACCTTGATGGCTTTGGTTTTATATTGTGCCATCTGCATCTCCAGATTTTCCTGCTCGAGTTGGTGAACCTTCTCCTCCAGCTCTTGGACCTCCTTCCTATAATATGTAATCTGCAGAACAAATAAAAAAAAAAAAAATTTGTATTACATCATAAGTCTTAATTATCTCACCCTACATATACCTATGACACAGCACAATCATTTTTGATGAGCCTTTCCATATTCTCCAAGATAAAAACAAATAATTTAAGAGAAAGTGGAGGTTTTTTTGGTCTAAATATTTGTTTAGTGGATAGTTTCCAAAACTTTTCAATGTCCCTAATAAAAGCCGTCCTTCATTATTCTTCAACAGAAAAAAATAAAATTAAATACCTGGCTCTTCAGCCATGCGTTCTCATCAATGGGTTTCTGGTTTGCCGCGCTTAGATGTTCCAAAGCTTCCTGGAAAAGAAGAATTAAATGATGAGAATCATAATAGTTTCCAATCCTAACGTCATTTATTTTTAGGGAAATATAAGAATGAAAGTGACCCAAACTGGTCTGAACGTTTCTAGCAGTAGTGTCCTCCAGAACCTAAAACTAAACATCACCAACTTCCAAGACTTCTAATAAGGTAGGAAATGTGGGATCGCCCTTGTGACATCATATAATCCCCGCATCTCTTTGGAAAGAGGACGTTTCTATGCTACAAATGTAATTTCCTAAGTGGGAGGAGCCAGCTAAACTTCATCAGCCTATGAGAGATCTTCATACTCAGGAACTCTCCAGGTTTGACCGGAGTCTCCGTGTTAAGCCCGGATTCTTTGTGTCTCCTGGCAAGAAGGCCATTCACCCGGAAAAGGGAGAGCTCAGGGTAGCCTAACCTTGGAAGTACCCAGGTATGGAGGTCTCTCTGTTGGGAGCAAACCTTACGGCATAAATCAAACATCAAATACGTTTTATATTTGTTTTTGGTAAATTTACTTAAGGATGTAATCTGTAACAGACCACCTTGGTTCCCAATGTATGCCCCTTCTTGGGACACCACGGCTGGCATAATTCCCGAAGGTATGAGGACATCATCATGTTCTAATGCCCAAAAGCTCACAATAATGTGTACAAAAGCGGCACAAAATGGGTTTATAAATAATACACATTATTCTTCACAGTCATATATATATATATATATTATGATTTAATATACAGTATACCTTAGCGGCAATTCCCAGTTTCTTTTTCTTTAACGCCTCCATTTGTCTGTTGACTTCGCCTTTAGATGTTTCCAGTTGTTTTTGAAAATATCCTTTTTTGGTGAGAAGAAGAAAAATAAATTAATTATTTGCATCAAAACCCAGATTATATACCGAAAAACATTAATCACTTGTGTTATTTTTAATTTATATGTTGTGGTTTAGAGCAACCCCTAGGACTGGGGATCGTGAAATGCGACAACGCAAATCTAAACTAAATTCCAGAATCTAAAAAGTTAGTCATCATAATAAAACTAAATTGTGAGACTGACCGTCCACTTCTGAGAAGCTCTGTGTAAGGCTCTTAATTTCTTCTTCCAGAAGTCGGATCTCTCTGGCGTGTTCTCGGCTCCCTACGTTCTTGTACTGGAACCAGTAATCTCGCTCACGCTGATTTTCCACATTCTGTTCCGCCAGGCGTTTTATTTCGGAACGAAGCTCTAAAAGGCAAATATTTAAAATGAAGAAAAGGGAAATAAATGGCTGTTTTTTTTCTTTTTCCGTACACCAAGTACAGTCATTTCCAAAGCACTTTTAGGAATATTACAGAACTGCCCTCAGAACGTGGAAGAATTCCAACTGTCAGCATGTTGGTGGCCTATATCCTTAAAATAAAACCTTTTCCAGGTTGTTCCTCTAAGGAACCGGGCTGTCGGCATCGTGTGAAATCAGCCGACCATGGATTCTCCTCCAAGAACTCATCCACACTCTATATTATCAAACGTTTATAACACGTTACCTTCAAACAGACGTCTCTTCTCGCGAATAAAGTCCCACTTCTGCTTTATCTCCATGTCTACCTGCTCTCGGTTGACCACCTCTTTCTTAGACAGTTCTTCCTCCTCAGCTTTCGCTTCATCCAGAAGAACTTTGATGTGAGCCTTCTGCTCTGCCCGCAGGCGCTCATTCTAATCGGGACACGACAATAAGTTATAAATAACATCTGATGGTTAAAGCACTTTATAGCAATACATAAACCGCGCTGAAATAAAACCTTTCCACCGCGACAAACGAGAAAAAAAAATATCTTAAATGAGCTGGGGGGGGTCACTTACCCTTTCATTAAAGCGAGAATTCTTCTCCTCAAGTTGGGTAAACTCCGCTTGTAATATTTGAATCATAGATTCTTTTGCCTGAATCCTAGAGGAAATTTTAGGAAGAGGAGATCAATATAAATATATATTTATTGTATATTATATATACCTATACATAAGAAATAATATAAAGGACAGTGTTATAAACCCGTATAACACCATAAAACCCAAGTCCCTTTGACTTTAACCCTCTATGACATCATACTAGGTGTCATGGACCATCTCTGGCCTGGTATTGATGTCAATGAGATTAGAGAAGGACCTCGTTTGGCGCTCGGACCTCTCAGCTCGGTTGTGGAATATTTTTCAACTCCATTCATTACAGGAATTGGAAAACCAGCGTGGGGGTCCATCTCAGAACTCACTTAGGCTGATCCAGTCTGCATACAGCAGGGGGTAGACAACCAGTACCTTAACGCGACCTTCATTCATTAACCGACACCGGGGAGGTCACTTAAGCTCCCGTGGTGGAAGTAATTGGGGTTACCTTCCACCCCTGGCTGACCCCACAGCCGCCGTCCCCAGTAAAAAATAATGGATTCCCAATAGTAGATGATGAGATTTACGTACTGATAGGCCAAGAGGGCTTCCGGAAAAGTCATGTTATCCCCCTTCTTGGCAGTTGTTCTCTTCTCCTTTTTCTTTCCCTTTTTAGTAGATTTGTCCATGTTTGGAAACAAGGCTCAATATCTAAAACGATAAAGATTACAATCTGCTTTAATCTTCTATCAATGGAAGCAAAGAGAATAATGTAACTTGCGAATTATACACATTTTAGCGTCATTAAATTACATAAATTATATAATATTTACTACAACTATCTCCAGCTTCTGCCTTTTGTCTGTCGGTAGGAGTTGGTGGCGCTACCTGCATAATTAATTAATCTCCTGCCCTAAACTTCCCCACCTTCTTGCCTTTTTTTCATGTTTATAGCCATGGGTTTTTGGAGATGGGGTTAGAATGCCACCACATCAGGGGTTCACTGCACTCAAAGTATACACATGATTTACCTATATGATATGATTTGAATATGTACATAACTGAGAATGTCTCAGGTGAGGCGGAGCTTTGCATCTGGGGGAGTGGCTTCATGAAGGGGCAGGGCTAATCCCAGAAAGGCGTTAGTGGGTGGGGAGTGGGCGGGAGGCTAAACTCCGATCCCTCACAGAGAAAGAAGAAAGTAACCCGGAGACCCAGGGAAGCAGAACTTCACCAGGAGACTCCGCGGCAAACATGGCGTTCCCAGGTATGGCTACGTAGATTTGACTTAAATTCATTCCATAAAGACGCGTTTATTGAGTGCGTAGAACTGTAAAAGGTTCCGATAGCTTAAAGCTAAGTTATTTATGGGCCAAGATAACGCGCTTTTCACATTAAAATTATCCAACTGGATTTTGGGATTCAACCTTAAACACCAAACCTGCCAAGTAACCAGCTGGGGTATTTTTTCATCTTTCCAATAATTGTTTTTTTTTTCTTCTATGAATCTTTTCTACCGGCATCCGCCTCAAAAGATACAGGTGATGTAATATGGAGGGGGTGAGATGAAGAATCGATTCATTTATGAACTAAAATAGGGATTTCTCCGCTTTGGCAGCTACGCCTGAGTACGGAGAACAGCTGAGCAGACAGGAAGAAGTTTTCATTCTAGCCGTGTTTTATCCTGGGTTTAAACGCAGCCTTTCATTCAGCGGCTGAATTTACGTGTTTTAACGCATCACGTGGGAAATCCAACTTCAAACGGGCTTTTCATTGGTGTCTTCAGAAATGCTAACGAGCTTCAGACAGTAGAAAGCGATCAATACATTTATCTTCTATTATTTGTGTTAAAAGAGACGGCTGTTCATATTCTACAGAAGCCGATTTCACATCTCTTGACGTATTATAAGCATTAACTCTTTGAGGGCCAACCATGTATCCCAGCTAGAAAAAAGTTATTCAAATTGCACTTTTGCTGCATGGTTGTAACGCAATAGAAAGTCTGGGTTTTAATCACCAAAATGTCTTCTAGAATTACACTGAGGCCAATAAGTGATTAATGCCCCGAATGTTTATTGCGGGTTTCATTCCTGGGTTTCATGATGTAAGCCGTACAAATATAAAGCTAGAATGTCAGCTGTTCCAACATAAATTCTTGACTGTATTAGCCCCTATCACTTCTGCTGGGAAGTTGTTCCACTCATCTACTACTCTCTGAGTAAAGTAGCACTGACATTCTCTAAACCTCTGACCCACTTATTCTAACATCTCTCCTCCATTGAAATAACTTCCCTCCTCTACTTTAATTATTTAAATATTTCTATCCCATCCCCTCTCTCTCCTCCGATCTGTACATTCTGGGGCTCATAGTTTGCTGGGTATCAGAGCTCCACAAAAGCCTCATCAATGTGTATAAAACGCACATAATGTGTTTAGAAATTAAATGATGAGAATAAAATGCATTCACTTTCTAAACACATAAAGCCTCTGTGAAGCCCCGCCCTTAGCCCCTCCTCTAACCACACCCCCAAACGCTTGACAGATGGGAGGAATGTGTTATATTCCTGACTTTTCCTTTTAGATTTGATGCCCTCCGGAGGGAGGCTCCACAACCTACCTGTGATCTGCACAATGTGCGACTCAGCTAACGGGCAGCGTACTTTTATAGCTGCCGCGTTCTAACGTTACCATGGCAACCGTTACGTCACAAAGCCCAAGCTTTGTTCGTGCGCTTACACCGCCACCTGGTGGCGAAACACATTATTACATCATCAAAGAATGATTGAAACCAGAATTCCATTGACTTCACAGAGCCACTGATTGTTTGTTTTTTTTGGTCGATTTCATGTAGCTTCCGGAGCCTCGTTTTTTTTCCCTATATGGTGTCTTGGCTTCTGTATTGCAATTAATTAATTATTTTTAAGTAATTTTACCCATTGATAAACATATTTATTGCAATTAGGGTTATTAATGACTCTGTGTGACCACATTGAGCCATGTTTTCTGGGACATAGATCCATTTCACATTTCACTGACAACACACAGCGACAACACACAGCGGATATATTCCCATATATGTACAGCACAACGCAATATGATGGCGCTATA
>VKOC01015242.1:0-30390 GCA_009364415.1 Spea multiplicata | reverse complement strand
CGTCTATGGCAGAGACGGCAATAGGAGGGTATACTTGGACGAGAGGTATCTTCTGAAGGAGAGCAAAGGATTTATCCAAAGACGAACCAGCGGCCCCAGAGTCGATCATAGCGGAGGCAGAAATTTTTCTTCCGTCCCATTCCAGCGAGGTAGGAACAAGTAAATTGTTACAAAATGGAGGAGCTGTACTTAGCTCACCCGGACAAGGCTCCTTTACTTGGTCCGAGTGCGAGCGTTTCCCGGTTTACTGGGACAAGTGCGAACAAAATGGCCCTTAAGGCCGCAGTAGAAACAAAGACCCTCGGATCTCCGGCGAGATCTTTCCATGGTGGATAGTCTGGTGGTTCCCAATTGCATAGGTTCTTCAGGGGACTCCGAAGACATAGAGGGGTTCGAAGGAGAAGGTGACCGAACTTGAGGAGAAAAACTGCATTCACGTTTCCTGACCTTTTGGGACAAACGTTCACGGATCCGATTATCTAACTTGAGTGCCAAGGCGACAAAATCCTCCAACTCTGCAGGATGATCCCGGGTAGAAAGTTCGTCTTTGAGCCGTTCCGATAAGCCATCATAGAAGGCGGCAATGAGAGCTTCGTCGGACCAATTAACCTCAGCTGCAAGGGTCTTAAACTCAATGGCATATTCCGCAACCGAACGGGAGCCCTGGATGGCATGAAGCAGAGACAAAGATGCAGTAGCAGCTTTACCCGGGGTGTCGAAGGTCTTCCGGAAGGACGAAACGAAGGCTGAGCAGTTATATACGAGAGGAGAGTCCCTCTCCCACAAGGGAGAAGCCCAGGCTAAGGCTTTGCCAGATAATAAAGAAATCAGGTATCCCACTTTGGCTCTTTCCGAAGGAAACAGATGAGGAGAAAGCTCGAATTGAATGGAGCACTGGTTCAGAAACCCACGGCAGGCCTCCGGTTCTCCTTGGTAGCGAGCGGGAGCTGGAAGTTTCACAGACGAGGAACCGGAAGGTGTCCCAGAAACCGGAGCTGGAGGAGAAGCCGTGACCGGAGGAGAAGCAGGCGTAGCACTCCCGGAGACCGGATCAGATCTGGACACCAAAACTTGAATAGCCCGGGCCATCTGGTCTAAGGTGTCCTGAATACTGGAAAAACGCACTTCATGGGAATCCAGCCGTTGTCCATGGGTGGATAGCACCTTGCCAAGCTCAGAAGGATCCATGACCCTGTTGTAATGTCACTGTTTCGCTGGGCTATTCAGGAAGGTAGTCCCCGCAGAAGTTCTTCTGCCCAGACTACTGCTACCGAGAGGAGTCTCTCAGCAGCCGCAGCCCAGGACTTGGATGATCCCAACAGCGGACTACCTCCCACCAGCTGGAGATAGTTTCTGAGCAAAGGCAGCAAGGCGCAGCACCAGACAGATACACTAAGCGGGTAGTCAGACAAGCCAGGGGTCTGATACACGGAGCAGGATAGTCGGACGAGCCAGGGGTCTGATACACGGAGCAGGATAGTCGGACGAGCCAGGGGTCAAAACCAGAAGACACAAGCAAAGGTACCGAATCGTAGAGCAAACGGGAAGTCAGGAAAGCCAAATATCAAATAACAAGGAACTAGCAGGAACGGATAACCAGAAACGTAATACCACAACAGGGTGCTTGTGAAAGGCACAGCCGGCTTTTAAAACTGGCGCCAAACACAAGCCCCTCCCGGACCTGAAACAAGAGGCCACGCCCCCTCCTGGCCGTCAATCAAATCCCCGACGAGCGCGAACCCGGGAGGAAGACCGACGACCGGAGGACGGGTAAGTACTCAGGCTCCGGGAACAGTTGTTCCCGGAGCTGAACCTTCCCCGACTCCTACCTCGGGCGGGGGATTGCCCGCTGCCCGGGAAGATGTTTTCCCGGGAACCGCGGACAACCCTCCGCCCGCAACTAACCCCCGTGCGGCGAGTGGAGGAATCGCCGCCCTTCCCGAACGGCCGGCGTTCGAGAGGCGCGGCTGGTACTCCTCCTGCCGGCGTCCGGAGCCGCCGGGACAAGACACTTCCCAGGCCGGCGTCCGGAGCTGCCGGAACAGAGACAGTCCCGGCGGCGGGATTGTGACACTTATGACATGAATTCTTGTTCGTTCGGCTTAAATAAAAATGTAACTATAACTGGATATCTGTCGAAAAAAAGCTTAATTAGTCACTTGGATGAAATCCATTCTACTTTCCTTTTTAGTTGCATAAGGGAGTTTTCTTCTTGGCGGTAGAGTGAAAGATCCAACTGGTCAGGAGTTCAGAATGTGAAAGTGTGATGTGGTTGAACCTTATAAACCCTGTAATTAATATAAGACTGCTAAACTCAGGCTCAAAGGGAGTCAGATGGTTCACATAGACTTGTGCCAAGATTTCTAGTCCTGTAAATGAGTAGAAGTTTAATCATGCCAACCTTTTCTGACCCTTTTCAGCTAGAAGGTCCAGCAGCATGTCACTTGTTGTTGAATCACAGGCCTGTCCCGCATTAGAGACCGAAATTCCTCAACGAATTCAAATAACTCATATTTCAATTTGTTAACATTTTAGAACAGGATTAGCATTTCACCCATTTAGCAGCCTTACACATTTAACTAATCATCAATTTAAGGTAGTACATTGAGTGTTTTTATACAGGCATGGTGATATTTTAAAGTATGTATGTATTTACTTCTGAATTTGTTTTCTAAAATAATTAATGATAGAAAATCAAAAATAGTGTTCATGTGAAAGGTCTGTGCTTTGAACAAAAATGACAGCCTGGTCTCCCTTCTGATGTCTAGGACGTGGCTCCAAGCTGTCAGATTGAATGTGACAGCACTTTAACTGAGAACCATTGCATTCAAAGGGGTTTTAAATTCCCTTAAAACAAGTTCATGCTTTTCCTCCCAGTGATGTTGCTGTTAATGTCACTGAGGAATCCCCTTTGTGCGGCAGGGTCTCCTGCCATAATACTTCGCCCTGAGGCTCAACCCTTTTGCCCAATTAACCTCACTGTAAACTTTCACAAAATGATGGAGCCTCCTGGGGACACCCTCTCCCCGTTCCTCCAATGGTGTCAGGACTCGGGTAAGCAGGTCAGGTAGGAGACTAGTTACCTGGGTCTTTGTCTATACCCCACGATGCATGATGCCGGACAGGAAGATACAGACAGGCTAAGAGAAAACACACACACGGCTGGGTGTTTAGGAAACAGTCTGTATTGGACTGTGCTAGCTGGTCGGATAATCCAAACAGGACTGGTTTAGACAGCAGAACAAGGATATAAGCTGTGGGAAATACACGGAATGAAAAGTCTCTTGATGTGCGCTGTGGCTGCGAACACAGCTAAAGTCTTATGAGGAACATTGTGGCTGGATGGCACCTCCAACTTTGATAGGGGACAGGCATCTCGGACTCTGATCTGTACCTAGACTGGCAAAGGGACTGGAGGCATCCAGGCAGGGCACACGGCAGGAAGCCCTCAGGCAGGGCACACGGCAGTCAATAAGACGTGGTCATAAAACAAGAAAAGCCAAAGCAGGCATCCAGTAGAATAGTCACAAATAAGCCGGGTCAGAACCAGAAGATAAGTATGAAGCTGCTAGGAGAAGTACAGGTCCAGGATACAGAGTCACAGCAGTAAGCTGCTTAAACTCCAAATGCAAAGGACCAGACTGGAGGGCAGAGCAGGTACATAGAGGCAGGGCTACACCCCAGTAAAGTGGCTCAGTTAATCAGAAAATCGGTAGCAAGGTTGCTGCTGAGAGGGAAGGGCGGCTGCAAGTAGGCACAGCGCTAGGTATAATTATCATATGGTCCCGTGTGGAATCTTGACAAAAGGAGGCAGAGGATTTGCCGGAAGCTCTGCCATTTTGTGGAAGTTCACTGGAGGTCATGTCCCGTTGTCTGTGGCCGAAGAACAAGGACTTTTGAAGCAGACAACGAAGAAAAAAGATGCAAGATAAGAAGCGGAAGACAGGGACACAGAAGCGGTGGCATAGATGGTAGGGAGACATTCAGAGAGAGCGTTAGAGTTGAATTCGAGTGAGTGACAATGAATTTACTTTTTAGATGTAAAAAGCCCTCCGATTTTCGCTCAAAGCGAAAGTGCAAGAAATTTACCTTGTTGTCCAAAACTGAATGGACAAAAAAACTAAACAAAAGTTCATCTGATGTGTTTTTGGCCCATTTGCTCTAGTCTAATAATTGTGAAAATACATGAAGAGCCTAGGTATGTAGGATGGTTTTCAAACTGAGACAAAATAATATTTTTGGGGTCTTTTTCCCCGTTGGCACAAGTAAACCTGTGGATTAAAAAAGGCATTTTATAAACGTTTAACCTTGTGTTGTGATGCTGTGGAATTGCACTCTAAATAAAGATTTTGTTTTGTCTTAAAAAACCCTGAATACATTACTTATTTTGGCCAATAGCTGTAAAATATATTAAATGGCAATAAGTTACCTTTCTTTATTTTTCTACTTCATTAGCTGTAAATGATCTGATTTGAACAGAGTTCAAAAATAACCTAATTTGGCATTTAGAGCAGCAAGTGGTTTTGCATGAAGGAAAGCAAGGGAACATTTTCATCTTGAAAGCTGAATCTTACAAAACTTCCTTTGTTTCTGCTTAAATGACAGAAGCATGACCATATTCACCAAGGTTGGTAAGCTGAATTACGTACTTGGAATAAAGATTTGGAACTTTTTAGATGGATTGTTTCACCTCACAATTTCATAGAAGAACCATTCATTTCATCAAAGGAAAAGAGTGTTTAATCCAGATTAGGAATGTTCTTGCTGGAAAAATTAGACTCATGGCTACCGATATTAGACTCAGACGTTGGTTTCTGTACTTGCAACCAAAAAAAAATTGATAGCGACCATTTTGTATGATGTTGAGCGACAACAAACCTTTGTCATAGATACTGTATGATAATAACGATAGAGGAAACAACTGGGAACTTACAAGGGTAAGCCTGGTATTTAGGTTTTTAGGAGAAACTATATCTAAGTAATTGATTCAAGCAGTAGATCAGTCCATGTTTGTTAGTTTTAACATAAATGAGCAATATGCCCTATTGGTGCTCATACATGGATAGCTATTCATGTCTCCATATGCTGACCAGAGCCCTTCATTGGTATTTCAATGTCACCCCATGGTTGAAGAGCCTTTACTCTAATACACTTTCTTCAACAGAAAAGCACTTATCTGTCTATATCTGTATATACTGCAGCACTGCAGCTGCCTTCCTCTTCTATTGTCTGATGATTCTTGCCACTGGTTGGCTGCTGTAACTTTTAATTCAAGTGCATGCTTAAATTTAATTCAAGTGCAAATTAAATATAGTGTCACAACAGTTTTGAACATGTATAAGTAACTTGTGAAGGAAGAGGATATTCATAAAGATGGCAATTTTACAAAAGAATGATTTGTGTTAAATAATGTATTCTCGACAATAGTCATCAGCTGATTACAATAATTTACTAAATTCTCAAATAAAACCAGTTGTAATGGTGGACTCGGACAGACATTTGGTTAGCTATATGTACATAAAATGAATCTTCTTAGAAATGCCTTATACGCAACCATCGAGGGGTCGCAACTGCACAAAAAAAGTCTTGATAATGAAAGTTATAAAAAAAATAATAAATATTGGAGATACCGATCACACCTATAACCCTTGAGATGAGGGGCTAGAGTAAAATAAAATCTTTGGAGAAGCACAAAAGTCTATCTTACGCCTCTTCTCCCCTCCCTCAATGCCTGGTCCAAAAATGAATCCTACCTACCTCTGAATGCCCCAGGTAAGGAAGATTAGGCGCATGCAGTGCACCCATTGAGAATACAAATGTGACTATGCAATAGTGAAAATGGGAACTGAACTGGTATTTTTCACCCACTTACAAACATCATTGTGAAATTTGAATAGTGGTTCGTATAATGTCACATATTGAAAGAATAAATCCGCTTGCAGTGTAAAACTAATAATAAACAAAGTGAGGGTGGAGTAGAGTAGAAAGTTAAATATTAAATGACGAAAGGAAACCTGATCTTACTTTGGAGAAGGTACAATTAACCATTTTGGAACAGAATAAACTGTTTTCCTGATATTTTCACCTTTACATGCCCAGGTAATTTTTGAGATTCAGAATAAACTGGTTATCTCTGGTCTTTACAGAAGAGAACATAAAAACCGGAAATTCTGGCAACCCTTATTCAAGGAGAAGTTAAAAGCAAATGTGCTTTACAAATAATTATTATATAATCATAACAAATTGTTTGCTTTTGCATAAAACATGCATTTTATTTCGCAGTGAGCATGTTAACGCTGTTTTAGATTACAATATTCCTCGGGAAAATTGTGATAAATCAAGAGTTTTCTTCGCAAACCGGTTGTTCTAATTATTAAAATATATTACCTTTTTTATTTTTTTTTCTATTGTGTAATCTATTTTTTTGAACATTTTGCCAAACTTCATTGCCTTGGCTTGAGCACCAGGATCTATTTTTTTACCTGTTTTGTCTTTTTTTTTTTTTTTTGTGGTTGTACTGATCTTTAGAGAAGAAGATGGGTACATGTTTTTTCCTTAAAAAAATATGTAATATTTCACAATTAATTGAATGATCTAAAATCCGTGTTTGTCTTCTTGGTCTGTATTAATTATAATTAGTGCCAGCTACACATAAATTGTGTAATTGGGCAGAATTGGCATTATGATTCACACACTCAGGAAGGAAATTACATGGATTTCTGTTTTCTCATTTGGTCTTTTCTTGCACATTTTCCAAATAAGTGTTTCCTTATTGCTTCCTAATCTATGTTAATTAGTTGTGGAAATGTTTAAGTGCCTCATCCCCACTTTACACGTAGTTCCACTCCAACTGCACAATATCCCAACTGCTAAAAACCATTGCGAGCTGTGTGAGTGTCACAACCTTTTTCCTGGCAGCAAGTCAAGGAAATATAGGATCAACTATAAGTTGCATTTGTCCGTTAAAAACATGTGTGGCATCAGCTGCACCTGTTTTTATAAATCACTCTGTCAGAGTCATTTTTGCATTCTTTCTGTGTAATAGTTAATAGACCATTTTTACAAAAAATACTGGTATTTTTGTTACATTTTTTTTTTTATCTATCTGTGAAGAACGCCTAGTTGCGACATATAACCCAATGTTGTGCATCCAAATAGCATAGACTGACTGTGGGTGCCGTGATTTTCTTTCATTAAAAAAACAGAGAATTCAGGCATGCCCCCCAACTTTCCCAGGTGGTTGATGTGGCAAGAGGTGGTAGGAGATTGTGAGGAGCTTGACTGCGCCGACTTAACAGAATAGCCAACTATAGGCAAAGTGAGACCAGTAATGAAGGTCTGTGATGCTATTGCACACACCTCCATTGCTTTTGCACCTACCTGGGTCAGTCAGAGGAGATCAGAGGTTCTTCAAAACAACCACATGCACCCAACTGTCAGCAAAAATAATAGTTACTTCTTAATTTCTGACAGGTGCTTTTCAGAATACTTTCCTTATGGTGTCCCTATCATTTTAATTTAGCTATTTTCTTTTTAATAGGAAGACGACAGCCCTATTTTTACATTGAATGCAATGTCCATCTGGCATCCACATTGATGCAGGGGTTGATTAGATAATGAAGTTAGAAAAAGCGGGTTCTGTCTCATTTATCTCCTCTGAGTTACCTCTACCGAAAGAAGAGAGCATACCTCGGTATGCTTCTTGCACATGCTCAGTGGGGTAGCAGGAGTCAATCACATGTATGATATCTGAGCACTGATGTTTTGGCACAGCTTAGTGTTACTGGGCACGTGGAAGAAGTTTACATACAAATGCTTTCCAGCTTCAGTAGACGTAGCCGCAGGAAGATTTTAGCTAGATAGTTGCCTCATTTTCGAACAGAAATAACTAAGCAATGCATGCTCCGATGTGCGTGGATTGAAATGCATTCAAAATAAAAATAAAAGGACTTTTAGGGACTAGAATGTTCCCTATTAAAATAAGTTAAAAACCACATGAAGCAATCTAGTGCTTGGGTCATTAAACTGCGTCGGTTTTGAAATTATTATGTTTTCACTTGTTTTCTCTTAGAAAAATCTAGAGCTTTGGGTCATATAAGGAGTTTTTTTTCCAGTTATTTGCAGCAGATATTGTGTTTCAACAAATATTGTGTTCGTTTTTCATTTTCCCTTGTTCCAAAAATAAATGTTGACTTTTATCTAAATCTAAAACCATTGGTGTATATCTTGAATACTACCCTGGCTACTTGTCCTGTAGCATGTCAGATCTTATTGTTGGTAACCATGAGCTGAGAAAACATGCAGATTGTTTAAATTCCATGCTACCATACTGGTATATATTGTATATTTTGCGTATTGGGGTTATTTAATATGTAAACATTAATTTATCATAAATGTAAATAAAACTACTGAATTGAAGAGGAGCTGCATTTACGAAGATCTGATGAGTAGCCTTCCACCAGGGTGTAGAACGCTAGGTCCGAGGAACATGAGTATGGTGCATTCACTACAGAAGCCTTTGTATCTTAGTCATATAAAGTTTTTTTTCACTAAGCTTGACAGAAACTTACTTTATAATGCACTAGTTAGAATACCACATTTTTAACAAGAGATTTAATTTGTTGATTAGGTCATTTTACAAGACCTTACGCAAACTTCTAAAGTCCATGGAGAGCAAAGTACTTGAATGGATCACATATGTTTCCATAACGCATAACCAGTTTGCAGACTGAAATAAGAATTTTATTTGCACTTGCGTTGTTCTAAATGTTATCTTTTTATATTTTTTCTTTAGCCCCCTCAAGTGGAAGGATCACAAACAATCCTCCAACTGCTACAAAAGCAGCAGCAGCGGATAGCAAGGCAGCCGCCCCCAATCCCGTGGCCGACCAGGACACGTTGTTTCAGAGAGCAGAGCACATACCAGCGGGAACTCGCACTCCTATGTGTGCCAAATGCAATTTGGTTATTAGGTATATTGCTTCAACTTTTGCTACCATTTTTTTTACATTCCTAATTTGATAGAGCTAGTAGATGAAATGATTCTTGAAAATGTGTGCTTCCAGAAATTCACAACACTTATCATTATCATTATTTGGTTATTATTTTTTTATATATAAGGCAAAAGATCCTTATTTTATTCTTAATGTAGCTGATCATTTTCAAATATAATTGTTCTGAAGTGTTTATGTAGCTTTACACACAGTCATACACACAGTCGCATACACAAACTCATATATATACACACACACATAGTCACGATAGCTACAACTAATCCTTTTTTTCAAGAAGGCCTCATCAAGCAGCCGGTGACAGCCCCCCCCCCCCGGAGTCCTCACTCACTGCCTGCATATGAGCGCCAAGAAATGAAGTCATATCCCAGCGCTCAGACTCGTTTCTATCATTTAGTCCCTCTGTGCGGTTGCTATTCTTCGGAGGTACTGATCAATGGAGTGAGGCAGGGGCCCATGGGATTTCAAGATTTTTGAATCCCTGAATACTTTTTGAAATGGCATTTACAGTTTGATTCGTAAAATCTTTGCAGAAGGGTAAGGAAGAAGAATTTCTTCTCCTATGGCGAATTAAAATATGGCTAAAAAGTAAAAGCAAAAAGCACAAGTTTTGTACATGAAAATGTTTGCTAACTACGTTACCTCTCATTTATTCAGTGCAGCGCTATCCCTATGCTAATATTTTGCATGTTACAGTTTTTTTCGGGAGGAGGGGTCTACTATTTTACTATACTCCATTCAAGCAAATACTTACAACCAAGCAACTGCTTCTTAAACCAAAAATCAATTAATAACTAGTGATTACCATTAATGGTTGCACAAACATCAGTAGCATGTTACGGGTCTAGCTTATGCAAGCCATGCTAATTTATACTAATCGATAAAGGTAAAAGGAGCCTTCGGAAGGTTTGTCACAAGTACTCAAGAATTTAATCATTTACCGCTTCCTTCTCTGGGCCATTTTTCTTTGCAATTTGCTTAAACACTTTGAAGGCAGCCCAGCTGACTGGTAACGATGTATTTTGTAGCCTTTTGCTTGCTTCCCATTGCCCAGCCTGAGCTACATTTGATAACTTTTGCAATTATATTCTTTATACTTTTTTTTTTTCTCATCATAATTAATAACATGGTATTTCCACCTGTGTTTTGTAAAACACGTTTTCCCGTTTCTCCTGATCGCATTTGGTCGTCTGCAGCCGCTTTCAGTGCTGTCGTTTTAGTATAATTACAGTTCGTGCCCTCGGCGGCAGAATTACCTTGAAAGAATCGGCCGGTTGTATCAAGTGATACGCCGTCTAGTCTAGTACAGTCTAGTACACCTGTTTTGAAGCCAAAGTACATCGACGACATGTATGCCTTTCTCGATGGCACGCAAAAGCCCTTGAGATACAAAGCTAAAAGTGATCCCTCAGACAGTATAACTTTTTTATTAGCACCGTTAAATATTTAGAGGTTGTCCTTTTTTCAAGCTAGTAAATGGTTCGATGAGAATACATTTTTAATTTGTGTAGAAGTTTAAAATAGTTGAATTATTTTGGGTCATGAAGTGGAATTGCTGTATGTCCACTGCAACTACGGAAATAAACAAAATTTACCCTCCATTTTGAACTAACGCTAATGCTGTTTATATGGTGTTAGCTGGATACCATAATGCTATGGGAGTTATTTACATAGAACAACACCGGAGACATTGCGTTTATTCACTAAAGAGGAGGACAGTTTGCGCCCTATCTCTAACTTCACTTTACATTATAAAGGCTCCAATGATAGCTTGGATAGCACTATATACAACATGTTTTTGTTTTCTAAATATTATTATTATTGTTGTTCTATATGATCTAAAATATACTAGTGATGCTTAGTGTACATTATAGGAACTACTAAAAGCTAATTAAGATATTATTTCATTAATAAATAATTAAGTTATCATTTTTCTCCTTGTACCCTTTGATTATCTAGTTAAATATCTGTAAAATATCATAGCTCTAAATCCTAACAGGAAAGCTTCGATTTATGTAATGGCCTACAACCGGTATGATGCTCGTCTTGAATAAAGAAGGCATGACACAAAATTATTCTTTTCTATATAATCCCCTGTTCACCTGGGGTTGAACTTGGTGCTCTGACCAAAGAATATCCGCATTGTAATCTTTAGACAGCTATAACCGTGCACAGATTCTGTTGCCGATGTTTTTTTTTTCTTTCTTTTGTGTCCTAGCGTCCCTCTAATATTCTTTCCCTTGCATTTCCACACTCGCCGTATCCTATTTTGTAGCTAACGAAGCCTGTCTTTTTAGTGCAGGTAGAAACCTAATCTTGTCTGGAACAGGAAGACTTGTCTTCTTTAGTGTCAGTCTTTTGTTAATGAGTCCGTTAAATTAGCCTGTGCTGACACTCGGAGAAGAGAGCACTTTGTTGGACATAAGGACTGCTATTGTTGGCCCTGTACATAACTGAGAAATCATTGGTGTGTAAAGTTGCCCATACAGAGGTTTGTGAATTACTGATTTAGGATACTGTTTGCTATGGCAGCCTCCAGGGATTCAGTCTGATTTAAAGTCTTATTAAACATGCAATTTTTTTTTTTTTTTTTTTGGTCAAGCAAGGCCAAGTCACCTCCTAGAACGATCTGTACTGAGCATTTTGGGATCTCCGTTCTTCCCCTAAATTTTGTATATAATAAAAAAATAACATTATTTTTAAACTTTGTTATTGAAAGAATTTGTTAGTTTATTCTTCAAATGGATTACATAGAATGTTCCTGAAGAACAAATAGATATAAAGATATGAAGGAGAGTTTCATACTAGATAGATTAGCTGGTTCACCGATTACAGTCTATGCTTAAGGTAAACTTTTTATGTATTTCAGGGGGCCTTTCTTGCTGGCTTTGGGAAAATCTTGGCACCCAGAAGAGTTCAACTGCGCTCATTGCAAAAAAAGCATGGCAGAGATGGGCTTTGTCCAAGAGAAGGGTCACCTCTATTGTGAGATCTGTTATGAAAAGTTTTTCGCACCAGATTGTTCCCGTTGCCAGAGGAAGATTCTTGGAGTAAGTAACTGATTTCCACAAAATAAAATTGGGTCAAGATTCCTTTTTTTACCCTTAAGTATATTATTTTCTTTTTTTTAAAAAAAAATATATTATACTTCACTTATGAAATCAGATCTGGAACATGTTAGGTCATGATTTATCTTGAACATTTGAACATAATATGTTTGAAAATTCCTGCATTAGATGTTGTTCTGTTATTAGTTTGCCTATGGAAAACTCCATTGGATGAGATAGGTATGTATAGATGTAATGTATGTCTCTGATGGGGTGATGGAGTATCTATCTGGAGACACCTGGTCCAGCTGGAACTCCTTTACACCTTCTCTTACCACATAGTTTGATGACAAAGAGGGGTAAGAACACACAAATTTCATAGAAGAAAAAAGATCATAGAGGAAGACCCTGCAGCTCTAAAGTGATGTTAAAGGAACAGTCCTGTTTATGTATTTATTTTGACAGCTCTGTTCCATTTGGTGTCATTTATAAGTCCTCTATAGCTGTCCCGCACCTGTTTAACATGATGGCCAGCTTGTTTAGTGCGCTGTCGTACCAGGCATATACCGACATGGTGCAATCCTAGTTATCAACAGAAGATTTAGAATTTGCAGATGGACCCTTTTTATACTCTGAGCTGAAGAAGTTGTTTGTGGTAGGTCTTATATATGTTAAGTAAAATAAAAAAATAGCCTTCCTTATCACATAATCTATTAGAAATAATGTGTGCAATATTACTGCCCATGTCTTATTCAAAGTGGATGCACTGGCCCAGCATTTCTTAGTAATCGTTATCCACGCTGTGTAGAAGCCAGGAGCTATCATCTTTCTCCGGTTAGACATCTGAGCTGGAATGATTTAGATGTGTAAAACTCTGAGGTAGAGTCTCGTGTGCAAATTAACCGCTTAAATAATACCGATTTAATTAGGGACCCGTGTTCTTGATGCCTGATACAGACTCCAGTGAAAACCAAAGGTCCGTGCGATTCAGAAACCCAAGTATGATATATAGTACGCTGCATCATGCGATTCTATTAGTTTTGTTCTTGGGGGGCAGGGGGCCAGTCTACTCTTAATACACCTCAGCTAGACAATACTATACGGCTTCTTTTCCTGGCATGGCTGGAAGCTATCAAAAGGGCCAATAAATTATACAGTAAACGGCGATACGGCCGTTGCATGGGTTGCGTTTTTATAGATGGGTCAGATGAAATTTGCAAAGTCTTTGGCTGTTTCAGATGTGACGTTAAACGACTGTCTTCTACTGGTGTTTATTCAAGAGCCTACTCGGCCCAGCTGGAATAGTCATCTGCTAGAGTGCAGGAAACTCGTAACACTTCATCTTTCTTTCTACCAGTCTCAACACATTTCCTAACTATTTGACCAGCGAGCCCGTAAGAATAGTTTTAAGGATACACGCGGTTCCAGGGATTGGAAAAAGACAAAAGCTATGTGCGTATTTCTTAAACAGACAAATGTATGTAATGCCTGTGGCTATCGAAAGTCTCTGGGCAAACACGTGGCAGTGCACAAGCATTACAATATAGTTCAGGGCTCAAGTATAGTTGTGTTTTGGGGTCTATTTTTGTATAGGTTTTATGTACAAAAAAATCGGTTTGTGTGTATTTAGAAAATTATAATGTTTCTCTTAATTTCTCTCAGTTTGCTCTCCAGTAGAGAGCAAAATGGTCTCATCAATTAAACACACACACACAAAATATAACATACATGTAACTGACGTACGAATGTTGTTTTGTTGGTTTTTGTTTTAATTCCAGCAACAGTTTTTTTTGCCAGTTCTTCAAAGATATGAAACAAAAGCTTCTAATAGATCAACGTTCACTTTTTTGCAAAGTCACACGCCTCTTAGGAGCAAATAGCTATTGATGGTTACCCTGATGTTACCGGGGACTGCAAGTTAAAACGTGACTCCTCTAGCCTGTTTATAGAGGAGTTCAATAATGTTCAATAATCTTTGGGTTATGATTCTTTTACTGCCTTTAACTGAAGATAGAGAAAGAGCGTAATACTCTGACATGACTGCTAGAATTGCAGAATCCTTGGAAAAAATGTACGTGTTTCCTATTAAAATATGTGTATGTGTGTGTATATATATACATGATTAAGGAGTGAAGATTATATTATATTATATAATTATAATTATATATATATGTGTGTGTATATACCGTATGTTTATTTAGGTACTCCTTAATCCACATTTATTATAGTTTTGTCCCTTTAGTATTCAGAGGATGTTCCTCTTTAAAAGGTATATATGCAGCCAGACAGTATGCAAATTAGATTCAATTACATGGATGACATATAGAGTGCTGTATAGAGCCGCGTCCGTGTGTAACACACAGAATGTTTTACAGAACATTGTTGTCATTTTAGGATTTGTGTTTGCAGAATGAGAACAATACTACCTACAGCGAAACTACTAAACCTGTCACTTGGTTCTTATGATGCCAAGGAGAAATAGAATAAAAAAGTTCCAAGGACATTTTGTTGCCTAGTGTTAACATTCGAGCGTTGCTAGTTTTGTATTGTTCTGTGTTCCTTGCAGCTGATTCTGAACAAAGAAATGTAAAAAAAAAAAAGAATATTTTTTCAAGAAAACCTCGGTCTAATAATCCTCTACAGTATTTACAGAGCTGAGCTGTTCCAGGTGTGTCTCTGTGTGTCATATGATTTGTAGCAGATCCTTTTTCAGATATGAAGACAGTAAAATGCCTCCCAATGCAACTGATTTCTTATCTTTTACAAACAATACCATACCTGCCAACAGTCCCAAATTTGCCGGGTCTGTCGGTATAAAAATGTGCGGCTGTCACCACATATGTTATTTTTTTAACCCCTTAAGGACAATGGGCGGTCCCTAAACCCATTGAAAACAATGCATTTTGAGCCTGTACATGTACGGGCTTTGTATTTAACCCCCTAATGACAAAGCCCGTACAGCATTGTTTTCAATGGGTTTAGGGACCAGCCATTGTCCTTAAGGGGTTAAGGGTTTAATACTCTCACAACAGAATGGCTGCACATATCCAGTCAGCAGTCTCACACCGCAAGACCTGATCTGCCACTAGAGTACCTTTGGTCCATGCCTGCTTATGTACCATGATAATTTAATTGTGTTATCTTTATCATATTGTCGACATTGTTTATATAGCACCAGCAGTATACACATCATATTACATATAGTATTTTAGGCTGTTATCGATAACCCAAGGTGAAGAGAAGGGGCATGTGGAAAAACCCCGGCTATGTCTTTGGCGGGTGTCAATTCTACATCTAAAAATTCGAAAAGCAGAACATAAATTAAAGATGATAAAAGATGAGATTTTTATGGCTGAATTCTGTTTTATCTCAGATGTCACTATTCCCCATTTAAATGTACTTTTTTAAATTTCTACAGTGGTGGCATATTTATTTTTGTCCCAATTACAAAAATGCTGAGGGTATTAAATATAAGATGTGTGTGATGGATCTATGGCTTTGCTTTGCAGTTTTCCTTTCTCATAGACATCCTTTCCCACCGACATAGTTTGTTTCATTATTAAAGCACAAAAAAAAACTGTGGATCCCAACACTTTTCAGATCATATATTTATTGACCCAGAAAATTAATCTTCACAATTACCAGAAATAAACCTCTTTGGAACTGACGATTCAGCTAAACTGTAGCAGCTTCAATTATTAATTAGTTTCTCATATAACCGTGTCTTGAGACAACTATGAAAGCTGAGCATTTCTCCGTAAAACATCAAATGCCAAGCAAAATAACCCACTGTTCGCCATTTGTTTCCGAATCATTTATTGATTGGCGCCTCTCCTTTCTTTAACTCCGTCAGGAAGTCATCAATGCTTTGAAGCAGACTTGGCACGTCTCCTGCTTCGTGTGTGTGGCCTGCAATATACCTATCCGGAACAGCATCTTCCATTTAGAAGATGGAGAACCTTATTGCGAAACAGGTGAGCTTTCATGTGTCTTGCCACAAGAAACTGAAATAAATGATGCAGCTCCTCGCGTTTAGACTCTTGTTTGCTTCACGTTAAACATAATAGCAATTTGCGTAGCGCACATTCTTGGTGACATGTGGGAATTGATTTACTAAAAGGGTAAAATGTTGAATATTGAACATTCCAGCAACTGTAATGGTCTGTGGAGC
Organism: Spea multiplicata; assembly: GCA_009364415.1. Lineage (NCBI taxonomy): Eukaryota > Metazoa > Chordata > Amphibia > Anura > Pelobatidae > Spea > Spea multiplicata. The sequence continues at coordinate 14,161 of VKOC01015242.1, read as the reverse complement.
CTCTTTGTCAAGCTGATGAATAGGTTCCATAGAATAACACCGTAGTTGTCATAACTTTTAACCTCAAGATTAATCTATGGATTGATGTGTGCGTAAATTGAATTCAAGAGCAAAGTTGTGATCTTAGCTCTTGTAAATCTATTCGGTCAATAAGAAAATACATCTTGCCTCTGCTTTTTCTCTTCCTCAAGTGGGGGATCTATTTATTTAACGTTATTTTATCAATACTCGCCACCCTGCCTGCTTTCTGAATGTCCATTACTGAATCACTCTTGCTCTGTCCCTGCCCTTCTCCTCCCCTGGTCAAAAACAAAACTTATTTAACATTTGTGGTGGGAAAGAAAAGTCCACTATTGTCATTAACTCTTTTTTTTAAATCCTTATGAGGACTGTTCCTGCCATAAAGATCTGTTTTTAGATGATTAGACCTAAACTGTACAAGGAAAGAAAACATGTTCACCAAATCATTGTCCTCAGCTACGATAAGGCTCCTGTGTACCGCACTGGTAATAGCCCAACTCAAAGACCCCTTTGTTGCCAAGTACTAGTATGTATATATACTATATATATATATATATATATATATACACTCACATTTTAGTCATTTTAACTGTAGTCTGTAATGCTATCCATCATTAAGCTGCAAGATATCTTATAGGATGCATCTGTCCCCAATATAAGGTTAATGTTCACCACAGGCTCTTTAAGCGCTCCACCGAGACTTCACTTGTGCTTGCTAAGTATAAGATTAACTGACTTTGTTCTTTCAGTGACAGCCATTAAATTCCATCTTAAAGAACAGATCTGAAACACATTATGGATACCCATGACTCTTTAGATAAGGATCTCTAGAATGTCACTGAAAAGGTGTGGCGTAGCCAAGCTGAACTGAGTTGCAATACTGGCTCTACTAGGAAAAGATTAAACATTAAGTCAGTCCCTGGCATTAATGCCTCTCCTTATGCTTTTGCAATCAACCTATTTTGTCTCCTTGTGTTTTGCCCGTCCAGTTGGCTTCTCTTACTCTTGTGAATGAGTTTCGGCTGAAGGATATGGATCCCTAGTAAAAAAGATGTTTGTGTTCTAATGTTTGGAATTTTTATTGTTTAGATTATTATTCCTTGTTCGGTACGATTTGCCATGGATGTGAATTCCCTATTGAAGCTGGAGACAGATTCCTGGAAGCCCTGGGACATGCCTGGCATAACACTTGCTTTGTGTGTTCAGTGAGTACATCTTTATGTGATCGTTTAGTTAAATCCACCCTTAATTTAAATGGTTTCATTAAATACACTCTCAGCTTACCATTCGGGAACCTAGTTAAATATTTTGGATGTTATACTAGAACTAGTGACATTTCATATAATAGCAATATTTCATTCAACACATCCTTACATGGCACACTGTTCTTATACTGGATTTTGCTAGGACATTAGAAGAAGATTTTAGTATACCACAGAATGCAGTTTAATAGGTGCGTTTAGTATTAAGTTGGATGTTGATTTATTTTGCTGATAAACCGCTCGGCTGACTTAGGAGCTAGAAGGCCAGACTTTGAGGCCGTAGTCAGGTTTTACAGTATAAAATGCTGAAATATACTCTCTCTTCCAAGCTATACATCACTTAGTCGTTCCCGATATTTTTTTATTCTCTAAACCATTCACCATTTAGTACTCATTCTCTGAATGTTCTGTAGAATGCCCATATTATTCTTGTGATGGACTGGTTTGGGCAGTGGTGGCAATACATCTGGGCTAGTTTAGTTATGGCAGACTTCAAGCTGGCTTTAAAGGTTGTAGTCTTGTTATCTGGGCTGGGTTGGGAGGTTACTGCTAGACATATGTGTTGGCTTGGAACGTGGAAGCTAAACATCTGACGTTCTTTGATAGGTGGTAGGCTTGCTTTGACAAGTTGTAAGCTGGATTCTAAGTTAGCCTGGTTTTTAGTAGGCTAGAATCTAAGGTTGACCTGGGAACAGTTGGCGTGGAGCTGTGGGCCAGTTGTGAGAAATGTATATTGTAAGTGGTGTGTGGCATTCTGAAATATATTTGTGTTGATTAACTGACCTACATCTGTAAAAGGTGCCATCTTTGTCACATGCCCTGTTTCCTTTTATTTTTCCATCAAGGTATGCTGTGAGAGTTTAGAGGGACAAACATTCTTCTCCAAGAAGGACAAGCCGCTCTGCAAGAAGCATGCTCATGCCGTGAATATCTGAAGATTCTCATAACATGAATAAGATGCCTTTGCATTAAAATGTCTTTAAAATTCATATTAATGTCAGCTGATATAAGGAATTGTTTGTATTCACATGCTGCTTTAGGTGTTCAGGAAAAAAAAACATGTTGCCTAACCTAAAGGTTTTAGATTTTCATACAGGAGACATACTTTTTAGGGTGATCAAAGTGATGCTCTGAATTTGCAGCATCGTGGAATATACAAGAAAATACATAAGGAGAGTAAATGGATGCCAAGTGTGTATAAGATAAATCTCCTAAGGCCCTGATCAATTGGATGTTTCAAACAAAAATGTATACATATATCCCTTGTTAAACAAATTAGTCATTGTCACTTCTCATGAGACGATTAAAATGTGTGAGGTTGCAAAGGTTAAAGTGCTGTAAAGGTTATAATTAAGTAGACAAGGGTTCCTTTGGAAGTCCGCCTTAGAAATGTGGTTGAATGTGTAAGTGGTCTTTTGTGATTGATTTGGTTACCGTGTGCTCAGTCGCTAGGGCCCTCACTTAACACTGATGAGAGATTAAGAATAAATAGAAGGACAGGTACAGCTTCCCGGCTACAGAGGACTTCTATAAGAAAGGGGTGCACATTTATTTATTTATGTTTAAAATGGAGTCCTAACAAGACCTATAATATATTTAATGATGCTTAACTGTCTTGTGTACCCCATTATGGCAACATAATAAGAAAGCTGCTATTAATGAAATAGGCACCTAACTATTACTAGCATCTTCCTATAACTGGTGTCTGTAGTACCCTGATAACAACTAAACTTCTGTCTGATAAATAATACAATAACATAAGTAAGATAATTTGCTAAACAGCTTATGAGGCAAGCAGAGATCCTTTGTCGTTATGTTAGATTCATTCAGGCAGTAGATTCTAGATGAATTTATCTCCAACGCTTTTGTTGAGTTACCTTTCTCCCGTTTTATTATTACACTTGCCAGTTCCTGTTCTCTTTGCCGGAGCATAGAAGAATACGTCTTCCCGCCTATCAATAGACGGAATCTTTAAATTGAATATTATGTCTTGGCTAGTGTTGTCTTATTGGTTGTCCCGTTTTTTTTGAGGAAAACATATATATTTTACAAGTTGCTCAACAGCATTTGTAAAGTGCTGCCTTGAAGTATGTGAGATGTATAAGTGGCCCATTCCTTCTGCAATCTTCTACAACCCATATAATGCAGGGCAGCGCTTTACACGTGCTGGTCAACAATATGGGAAATCTGTATGTGTCCATCACAAAATGGCTGACATGGTACCAGGGAGAGTCATCAACAAAGAAGAGATACTTAAAAGGAGAGTGTAGCCCCCGAAGTTGTATTTTTATTTTTTCAATGAATTTTACTCCATTGCACTCTTTTTGTTCTTTGAGTTAGAAAAGGAGAGCTTTGGCTGCCTCTACTGGAACCATTAGTATGCACATGCTCAGTAGCACTCACATGGAAGTCACTAAAGCAGCAGCCAATCACATGCACACATGCTCACTGATTTTAGGTGACTATAATGGGAGTCCTACTGAGCATGTGCAAGAACCATATATATGGCAGCCAGGGGGGAGTTCAATGGAATAGTCTAATTTTCTAACGCCAGTAACTAAGGAATGTCTGCACCGATGTGCGTTCAGTAAAATGGTTCCAATATGCATTTTACATGAAAATAAGGCTGCCGTTAATTATATTCTCCAAACCTATATAGCCATGTCAGCTCCATGCAGCTCACCATAAGACTATAGTGAAAAACTCTGTGTTATTGTGCAATGACTTTTAGATTACAGTCAAGATGAGCACATTGAAAGTCAACAATTTTATTAAGACAAAATGGTTTTCAAATCTTTTTGACCATGCTTCATGATTAAAGGATGTGCTTTTAAAAAAAAAAATCATTTGCACTATTTAATCAGACTTTTATGCAATTTGGTAACCTTGCAACTAATTAGAATTCATTCTACAAGACGCATGGGGTTATTTATAAAAAAGGGTTTACAGTGCAAATTTTTAAAATAGGTCTTATCACCATAGCAATTAATTACATTTTCCAAGTGGTTATTCCATAAGATGTTAGGTTAACTGTTTTCCATTTCGGACTCGCCTCCCATGGGGTGCCTTTCCATGGCAGATGAACTTGTTTGCTTTGGCCAAATTACAGGACTAAATCCTTATGTTTATTTAATGTATACAGTATACTTGCTGGTTTGGGTTTGAGCCCTGGTAATTCTTTATTTGTTTAAAAAAATATCTAAATTTCACGTCATTGCAGAAATTTAAATTGAGCACAGACATTATGTGTCCTTTCTTTTACTGTGGTGATAAGATCACTTGTTCACGTTTTGCACCAAAATTACATTTTATATATAACCCGTATGGTTTCAGAATGGTTTCTGATGTATGTATACATAACATTTAGTGTAATAATGCATAATTTTTATAATTAATTTAAGTCAGAGAGTAACATATAAAGTAAAATAGCTTCTTCCTTTAATCCAGTATTGTCAGTGCTAGAGAGTAAGAATTCTGTTGTCTCAAATTTCCACTGGATTGTCAAAATTATAATTTTTACTTTATGTTCATGTTTTTCTCTTTATATTTGTTGATATTAAGAAAATAAGAATCATTAAAGCATTGATTTCTTCCGTTGTTTGAAATGTATCTGTTCATTCATATAGATATTAAATTACATTAAAAAGGTGCATGTACATGGGAGGGACACGTTCAGGGGCTATGGTAAATTAGAGTTTGGTGCTGCTTTCGGGCTGTGCCCCCATCCAACTCTCAGGACCTACCACTGCAGCCACCATTCCCTTTACTGAGTGTGTGATTTCATGTCATATCCTAGTGCTCGGTGAGATTGACATGTAGTGCTGGGTACAGCATACCAGCTCGTTGATTAGGGGTGCACTGGGGATCCTGATCGTCCAATAGGGTGATCTGTGGAAGAGGGGCACAGTCCCCAAAACCTGCTACCCTAGGCTAGAATACGCCACTGACTAATACCGTATGGGAATTTAAACATGTATGGGATAAGCATAAGGCTATCCTGAATCTAAGACAAGAAAAACTGACTTATTAAGGTCTGAATCTTTACATTAGGGAGACATTTCGGATGTATTTTACTTTCCTTATAGTCACTGGAGTGCCTACAATAACAAATGGTATAAGCAGTGTATGCCCCATGTCTGAATCTGTTAGTGCTGAAGAGAACTAAAAGTGTGTTTATGGGTTGTTATATTACTGGGTAGACTTGTTCATTTGGATTCATATGAATTTTGGTAAATTCAGAGAGTCGTACAAACCTCCGAAAATGAAGCGAGAGCCCAACACGAATCCAACAAGAAAAAAACAAAGCAAAAAGCTATGAATTTCATCCTAAATTTGTGGGTTCACTAATACTCTCACTCACACTTACATTCTTGTTTACTCGCTCTCTAAATGTTTTGCTACCTTCTCTGCCGACCACTTCAACTTCTGCTGACCACATCTGCATCCTCTTCTGTCTTCTCGCTTCTCTCTCCTCTTCTATTTTCAATGTGCTATATTATTTCTTGGTGTGAGAGAGTGAACATGGGCAGGAATTTCATTCCTGAATTCAAAATGCCCCTGAATTTTTTCAGCCAAACCGAATCAACCAAAAAAATTTTTCTGAATCTTTTTTGTCCCATTTTGCTCTATTACTGGGTTATTTCATTGATTCTACTCAACTGAAAGCTGCCAGTCATCGCTGTAACTATGTCTAATAAGTAATGTAGTTTCTCATATAATGGGGTTTATTTAATAAACTGTGAATGGCATATTTTTTGGGTTTAGTTGAAATATTTGATTTTACCAACTCAGTTGTCTTTTATGAAAGTCCAGCAATGAAGTGTTTATTATGCAAAAAACATAAATATATATACATAAAAAAATATAATAAATTCTTATAATTTAATAATCGTATTGAATCAGTCTGAATAGAGCTAACTAAAATAATGAGGTTTATGCTTAAAGATATTATAGATGCCAAACAGATAAATAGTTGTTCCAGAAGTCTCAATAACACAAAATCTGTGAGTGAATAGGAGCGCAAACCAAGAAATAAAGGCAATTCATTGTATGAATTTTAGTGCATAATGAAGCTATGTTAATCGATTAAGTATTAATTATACAGATTCAGCTTTTGTACACTGACCTTCCTGAGACATGACTTAATGCTTATTTTAATCATCTTAAATATTCTTCATTGACTATAATTTCTAAAATGGCTGATTTCAAGGCTGCGTGATTAACTTAGGTGGTCCCTTTAAGTTCAGTTGAGGACTGAATAATTTCTCACATCCTTCTATTATACAGAAAGCATCACTAGTTGTAATATGAAATGCTCTTAAAATCTTGGGAGATCCATGGTCAACATTTAGAACTTAAAACCCTTTGGAATGTTGCAAGAAAATGTATAGAAAGTGCTACAGTTTACCAAATAGTAGTGAATATGTCTCTTGGTTGAGGTGTACAGTACAACTGATGTTATTACTTTGTTGTCCACGTGTATTAACTATGATTCCAGCCTTGAGTAATTTTATTTTCTGTACTATTCTCTAGATTTATACATTAGATCTGTGGTACACTGTTCATTTATTGTTGGTGTCAAATAAACATAAAAGTTCGAACCTGATTATGTGTATTCCCTACTTTGTGGTAGTATTTACTATGAGTGAGGTCACAATTTAAGTATATAAGTTTAATTTAAATATATTGTTTATTCCCTCCTCTTTTTTTCTTAACCACAGCCCTTTAAGGTAATTGCAGCTCAAAAATATAACTATTTTTTAAATATTGACATTAATTCTTCATCAAATGCCAAAAAGCTAGCAATTCAGTCATTTCTATAGTATTGCTTAAAACTATCAAATAATTTGGTTAGTATTCCTGTGTGACTACTCAAACCTCAACATAATTTGTGTCTACCAATATATTGACTTAAATGCACTTGGGTCTCAATACAGCATGTGTAAGTTAATAAATAGAAGAAGCATGATTGTATGTGTCAATGTGTCATCTCCTCATCTGCCTGACCTCCAACGGCAATACCTTGTCAACGTCCTTGCTCAGGTATTAACCCCTTAACGACAATCCCCGTACATGTACGGGGTTGCCGAGCAACGTGTTAACGACAATGCCCGTACATGTACGGGCTGCCGTTAAATAGCTGCATTGCGAAAACGCCGCGATCGGCGGATTTGCAGCATCCACGGAAGCCTCACAAGTTTTTAATAAGCAAGTCCTAAAATTCTTTATCTTTAAAAAAAATTCCAGCATGGAAAGAGTTAAAATATTGGCATTACAAATGCCCAAAGGGTGTATAGTATTAAAAAATATATGATTTGAGGGGGTAAATTGAATTGGCCGGCTTCAAAGATGTCCCAAATATATCCCAAAAATGGGACATGGGGCAGATGTCTAAATGGCAAAAAAATACACACCTCACAAAGGCGGCATTTTACCTCCCAAATAACCCTACAAACCCATGCATGGGGGGTATCACTGCGCTCAGGAGATGTTACTGAACACATATCGAGGTGTTTGACACGGACATACACCAGGAGCGATAAATTTATACCTGAAGTACAACGTGTGTGAAAAAAATACAAAAAAATGTACTACCATAAAGTTTCACAAAGGGTGGTGGTAAAATTAGTGCATGGAAAGGGTTAAAATACCAGTATTTCAAATACCTTGGGGTGTCTAGTTTTTAAAAATATATGATTTGATGGGGTAAATTGCATTGGCTGGCTTCAAAGATACCCGAAATGGCACATGGGGGGAAGAATTACCAGATTTGGAAAAAAAGGTTTTGAAATGGCAAAACGCTACCTGTACTTATTGCCCCATAACGTGCAGAAAAAAGCAAAAAAACATAAAAACATTGGGTATTTCTAAACTCAGGACAAATAGTAGAATCTATTTAGCAGGTTTTTTCATTAGTTTTTGCAGATGAGTAAAAGTTTTCTGTTTAAAAAGTGAGAGAAAGTATTTTTTTAACAAAAAATCCCCATTTTTTATCATTTTTTTTATAGTAAATTAGATGATATGATAAAATGAATGGTATCTAAAGAAAGCCCTGTTTGTCCTGAAAAAAACAATATATAATATGTGTGGGAGCACGAAATGAGAGAGAAGAAAATCACAGCTAAACAGTAACACTGAAAAACGTTAAAAAAGCCATTGTCCCGCAATATACTACGAGTAAAAACCCCTTCTATGTCTCTAACTTTTGTACTACGCCTTTGGATTTAATGCCCTTGTGCACCCGTTAACTGCCGATACACAATGTATGGTGAGTCTATAGAGTGTCAGGAGAGAGTGAGCCAAGGGTTAGAGCCACAGAAGATGGTGAATGTGTGTTTAATGTATGGCATTAGAGTGAGTGCTAGCTTGTTCATTTGAGGTTGTAATTACCACGTTTTTAGTCCTGCTAAGGTACAGATGCCCTGATATGTAAAACAATAGAATTCTAAGAGGGTGTACTTTCTTTTTCACACAACTGTATTAACACTCAACTCCTATACATTGTATATGGAAGGGGGCAGAGAAATGTGTCCGCCCCTACAGACTGTTGATCTTAGTTCGCATACCACTTGGTTAGGTCCAAGCTTTCCTTTTTACACGCCTGTACATACATGTTCAAATGCAACTTGGGAATAGTGAATACAAGAATTAAACTTTAGTCCAACTCTTGGGCCTTTGTTTCTGCAAGCTTGCATATATCTCTCTATTTAGTGAATAGACATCAAATGATTGTATGTCAAAATTAAATGTGAAGAACAAATTACCACGTTGATTTAACTATGCCGTATCTATGGCCATCTCAACACTTTACATGAGTCTCATTAATGTTCTAGAGAATGTATGAATAAGTTGCTGGACTTGAAGGAGACTTGCATTGCCACAACTCAAGTTAGTAAAATCAGCCCCAAGTGGATTCTGATGTTTACATTTGGGAACTACAGGTAACTAAGTAGTAGCTTTAATATTAATTTGACATTTATGTGCTAAATGTTTGCACTCCATCAGTCCCAGGTGTCATTAGATATTAAAAAGCAGATGCAGAAGTGAATTTGCTGTTCCACATTCATTAAGAACATGTAATCCTCTGTGAGATTGATAGACTAGTAACATAACAGCATGTTTTCACTATAAATCCACTGTTAACTTTGTATTACAAAAACACCATCTTTTAGGGGCTAAAACACTCACTTCTCAAATCCCCCCAAATTAGAAGCAACAGGGGGGTTCTTACAATTTATATATTTACTTAACGGACGAAAAATAAATAAAAAAAGCCCTTATGTTAGCAAAAGTTAAATTTAGTTTTATTTTATTGGGGTAGCTAATTTTCTGCAAGTCTGACAAAATCTTGTTTATATCAGAAACACATAGGACCTAATATATTATTAGCCGTCTGGTGTTAATTAGGGAGACTTACCAGGATGGAATAGTTTGCCTCAGAGAAATTTATCACCCGCTGCCCACATTACTGATAATAGAATAGGAGTTACTGAAAGACTGCAGCTTCTACTCATAACCAACTTATTAACAAGGTGTCGAAAATTCCTCTGAGGATTTCGACTGAAAACTATGAAGTAGTGAACAAGCCAATGGAACTCTGTGTGTTACGGCTCTGAACAGGAAAATGTCTGCTACGAACGTCTACTCAGAAAATGTGAAGAGTAAACATTTTGCAAACAGACCAAATCGTTATTTTGCGGCCGGGCACGGTTGCCTTTTAACTCCTTTTCTCACATATAGGTACTACATTGCCTTTCACCTGGGTTTATGGAAATAGAAAAAAGAAAGAAGGAGACAAGAAAAAAAATGTCATTTGAATGATTGTTACGTACGTGATTTAAGCAACTAAAACTGGATCATCTCCTATAAAGTAGTGTCAACTATATGAACTCCTTAATGACAAAGCCCGTACATGTACGGGCTCAAAATGCATTGTTTTCAATGGGTTTAGGGACTGCCCACTGTCCTTAAGTACTAGGGAAGTTTCCTCTGCACAAAGGTACCTGTAGGTATTGTGAGGTGCAGGTCATTGGTTCTCTCATTGAGTGCTTTGGGTAGAATAATGTATATTCCGATTGCTGAACTCAGTCCTCAAGGCACACAAAACGGTCCAGGTTTTTAGAATCTACCTACTGGAATAAAATGGTGTAATTACTAAATCTAACCCTGATAGTTCGCCTATTATATCGATAATATAGATGACAGTCAGGTAGGTCTTTATGCCTCCTAACAGGAGAAATTATTCATCCAGTATGACAATGGACAGGCACTATTCATTATTAAAACAGTTTTCTTTCTCAGTTGACTAATGGGTCTACTCTTCAAATATTAAGTCAAGACAAATGGATATAGCTGTATTAGCCCAAGGGAAAACAGTCTTTAGTTGAAGTTGATTGAGATGAAAACATATGTAACTTTACATCTTTTTCTTTAAAAAGTTACCAAATTCAACCAAAGACTCCGTAAACCAAGATAAAGGATTAATCTTTGACAAACACTGAATGAGTATTCAATGATCAAATATAATGCCCCTTGTACAGGATTCAGTCTTTGGATAACAACCTAGGGAGTAACAGGCAGACTGTGCATCTGAGAAATATCTGTCCTATTCTGTCCATGGGACCCAGGAGGCACTTTGAGTGAGGCAGTTTGCCCCCCCCCAATGAAAGTTCTCTATTAGTGTGGTGAGTATGTTAGTGCGGTGACTGTTGTCCGAGTATGTTTGGTGACCATGTGTGTGTGTCTGAGTATGTTTGGTGACTGTGTGTGTCAAGGTATGTTAGTGTGGTGTCTAATGAGTGTATTAGTATGAGTTTCTGTGTGAGTTAATGTGGGTGTCACAGAATGGATGTGGGCTTGTTTTTTTGTGTGTGTGTGGGGTCAGTATGTTATTCTTGAACCCAGGCAGCAGTGTCTTGAGCCAGCACTACTAGTTGTGCCAACCATGGCGGCACCAACTGCAATCAAATGTCTCCATTTTGTTTCTTTTAAACCATTCAGAGGTGGACTGGTTTGCGTGGTTTGCTGCATGAGCAAACTGTGCTTGAGTTTAAGGTGACAAACTGATGGTCGGACATTCTCTTTCAGTATTTTCCAATAGAGAGCAGAATGGTTTCATCAATTATGGCAAGTAATCCATATCCTGAAGCAGCAAAGCAACCCCAGATCATCAAACTACCACCATGGTGTTTGACAGTTGGTATGATGTTCTTATTGTGGAATGCTGACTTTTAACTCATCAGTCCACAGAATATTATCCCAAAAGTCTTGGGAGCATTTGTGCTCTTTTTGGTCAGCAGTGGTTTTCGCCTTGCTACTCTCCCATGGATGCCATTTTGGCACAGTCTCTTTCTGATTGTGAAATTAGAACACTGTCCTTAACTGAGGCAAGTGAGGCCTGTACTTCTTTACATGTTAGTCCCTTTTGTGACCCTCTGGACAAGTCCTCAATGTGCTCTTGGAGTAATTTTTTCGACTGGTTTATCACTGTTTTGCTGGAGTCTTGGAACTTTAGAAATGGCAACCCTTTCCAGACTGATAGATGCAAATGACTTTGTTCCTCATCTGTTGTTGAATTTCTTTAGATCATTTAGATCATCATGTGCTGCTTTTTTAAACCTTTTTCGCCTACTACTTTGCAAGACAGGTTTCTTATTTAATTGATGTTTAGATTCAACAGCTGGCCGTTGATATCATGCCTGGGTCTAGTGAAACTGAACCAAATTATCAATTACTGTGCCGGCCAAATTATAGGCTGCACCTTCCCCCCCCCTAATTTTAGTCTTTAAAGTGGGGTGCGGCCTATAATCGGGTTTAGCTCAGGGATGCGCAATTCGTATCACCCCACACCCAGGTCCTGCAGTATATTAGTGGGTATAAAGCATATATTGGGACCGAGTGGGTAGCAAGTCTGGGGATGCATTACTAAATCTGGGGGGAAGGGTGGCATATCCAGGGGCAGAGTGGCATATCAGGGGGTATAAACCATATCTGGCAGGGCAGAGTGGCATATCTGGGGGGTATAAAGCATATCTGGGGAGCAGAGTGGCATATGTGGGGAGCAGAGTGGCATATGTGGGGAGTAGAGTGGCATATCTGGGGGCATAGGGCACATCAGGGAGTATAAAGCATATCTGGGGGGCAGAGTGGCATATCTATAGGTTAGGTGCATTATTAAGTAAGGAGGGAACTTAAAAATGGTTATTGGTTTTCCAAATTTCTGATTATATATGACGTATGCTGTTAAAAGCAGGACTAACTGCATAATAGATACCAAAAATGTTAAAATACATTTTTTACTGTTCATTAGATAAAATACTATTTACCAATCCACTCATGTGTATTGTTTATTTTAAATATTTTTTTCTTTAAAATAGCACCAAACTATAAGGGTGCGGCCTATAATCAGGCCAATAAGGTATATTTGGTTAATTGGTCGATCTAGTAATTATAAGGGGCAATTGCATTTTCACACAGGGCCAGGTAAAATTGGATAGCTGTTTCCTTCTACACATGAAATCCTTTAAACACTGCATTTTTTGTTTACTTGGATTATCTTTGTCTAAAATTAAAATAAGTTTGATGATCTGAAACATTTAAGTGTGACAACTATGTAAAAATAGAAGAAATTAGGAAGAGGGCAAATACATTTTCACAGCATTTTAAACATTTATCTATAAATAGTTAATTATTTATATAGAAACATACAATCAGATTAGATCCATTTGGCCCACCTAATCTGCCCATTTTTCCTGATGGACTCAATCCTTCATCCGCCCCTGATCATGTTTTAGATTCAGGATAATCTAATGCACATCCCATGCATGGTTAAATGTCCTCACTGCTTATTTATCATTCTCTAAGTAAAGACAACTTCCTTACATTACATCTAAATCTCTGACCCTCTAGTTTGGGACTACAGCCTCTTGTTCTACCATTGTTGTCTCCTTTGAAATAAACTTCTCTCCTGCACATTGCTAAATTCCTTTATGTATTTAAATACTTCTATCACATCTCCTTTTCCTCTTCTCTCCTTAAACTATACATATTAAGATCCCTTAGTCTTTACTGATAAATGTGTTATTTTATATTTATCAACATTAAACTGTAGCTGCCACACCCCCGACTATTTACTTAATTTACTTAAATCGTTGTGTATTTGGCTTGTTCTACCAGGAAAGACATACCTTATCTCTAAGCCCCTTTTGTAATAAGCATACTTATCTGGTGTTTTATTTTACTTTTTATTGGTTTGTATGTTTTTGGGGTTTTTTTTGTGATATATTATTCATTCTTTTTATTCATTGGCCCAAGCAAATAAATACTACCGTATGCTGGTATTTTTTTGTTATAATGTATACCTTAGGATAATTGATTTATATGAGCTATTGAGAGCAGTGTGTCCTGTATTTTGTCAAAAAATAAGAAGGGCAATTATATAAATAGAAATATAAGCTTGTAATTGTGTTTACAGAATCCCATGATTGGTTTTAAGCTATTTTCTTGCAATTTATAATCTGTCAATGTTAAAAATGCATCATTGTGCCAGCATTTTTCCTTCCGTATCAACAAAAGGAAATACTACCTCTAGGGCCCAATTAACTAATAGCATTAGCACAAAAAGTTGTTTCACGTTTTGAAATGTGCCAAAAAGTCTGTCTGCGATATTGAGTGTCCCAAAAAAAACCTCTCAAAAACGTTATACATTTAAATTGGGAAATAAATAGCAGCTTAATGAAGTTTCTAATGAAGTAACTAGTATGCACCGCTTCATCCCCAGTTTTCAATTAATCAGCAGCAAAGTTTAGTATTTACTGCTGTATACCTCAGTGGTTATATAAACACAATTATTACATATCTTCATAGAAATATCAAGGCAG
>VKOC01015241.1:0-12004 GCA_009364415.1 Spea multiplicata | reverse complement strand
GAGTAGTCCGCACAGGGCGCCAGAACACCTAAGGCCGGCTCTGTGTTCATCCCAAAGGTGTTCAATGAGGTTAAGGTCAGTGACCTGTGCATGATTTGCAATTTTATTATATTAATTTGGGTGTCTCTCTCAATTTCTCTTTTTTAGGGCTCCGTGCAGACTGCTCAAGTCCTTGTGTGTATTTATGGACCTTGTATTGTGCTCTGGGGTAAAGCCATGCTGGAACAGGAAAATACCTTCTCTAATCTGGTGCCACAAAGGTGGAAGCATACAATTATCTAAAGTGTTTCTGCATGCTGTAGCATTAATATCACCTTTCACTAGAACTAAGGGGCTTAGCCCAAACCCCATTATCCCTCCTCCACCAAACTTTACAGTAGGCACTATGTATTCCGGTAGGTGGCATTCTCCTGGCATCCGCCAAAAACAGATTCATCCATCAGACTTCCAGATAGTGAAGTGTGATTCATCACTCTAAAGTATATGTTTCCACTGCTCCAGAGTCCAGTAGCAGTGTGCTTTACACCCCTCTAGCTGACGCTTGCCATTGCGCATAGTGATCTTCAGCCATGGAAACCTATTTCACTCTTTAGCCATAAAAACCCATTTCATGGCTCCCGGCGGACAGTGCTTGTGCTGATGTTGCTTCAAGAGTTGTCTGTAGTGAGTGTAACAGGTGATTTTCACACTCTATGCTCTTCAGCACTCAGCAGTCCCGCTCTGTGTGAGAGGTCTACTGCTTCATGGCTCAGCTGTTGTTACTCCTAGATGCTTCCTGACACTTACAGTGGACTGGGGCAGATCAAGCATGGTAGACGTTTCACAAACTGGCAAAGGTGGCATCCTCTGACAGTGCCACGTTTAAAGTCAATGATCTCTTCAGTATGACCCATTCTAAAGCCAATGTTTTTCTATAGAGATGGCTCCCTATACACTTGATTTTATACACTTGTTAGCAATGGATGTTGCTGAAACACCTAAACTCAATAATTAAAGGGGTGTCCACATCCTTTTGGTCATATAGTGTATGTTAAAATGAAAAGAGTTTAAAACAACCTTTCTGTTAATTCATAAATGTGTAAAGTATATATTTATATACACATTTGTTTAAAAAGGCTGTGACGCCTACCCATCTGTATTTAACACTTTTATCATTAATGTAGCATTACAAACATCAGTCTTAGTACTTTTATACTTTTATGCTCGTACCTTACCAAGAAATAATTCTGTAATCTTAGCTTGGAACACTAACATTTTATGTGATGTATAAACATTTTATGTGATGAATAAAGGCATTGATGGGTTGTTACCATAGAAACAGATAAACAAAAAGTTCACAGAAGTGTCAGAGGAAACAAAAAATGTACAGATCTACCAAGGTTTAATTTCAGAAAATCCGGGTAGGGACAGTTAATGTTTTGTGTACATGGGACGGCACCTTTAAGGATAGCTCATCTCAAACAAATTTGATTGCATGCTGTTACCAATTGAGCAACAATACAATGTGGCCAACATGATTTTGCCAAAATATTCGACACAGTGTCACACAAAGGATTGCAGTATGAAGAGATGTAAATATGCAGGAAACTATACCTATACCTATCAAAAGAAGAAACTACTGGCCAGATGAGAGACCTTTCCTCTTATCTAGAAAAGTACAGTATCTGTATTTATTGTGCTCACTGCCCTGTTCCACATAAGCATTGCGTCAGTGTACCTGCAGTGCGCCCCAGTGGCCCACAGGTGGCGACCTTGTTTCTGTTACGTGTGGGAGGAGCTCACTTTGAGGATGCGTGTGCACTTACAAAGCGTTTCTGCGATTGGACACACATTTTCTCTGTGGGAGGTATGATACTGCATATGGGCGGGGCTTGATGTAAGGGCGATTGAGGCGTGTAAGCTTTGTGCCAAGGCTTTGAGGGAGGGCCTGGCGGGGAATGGGCGTGGCTATGTGTTGGAAGTCTGTGCTGTGTCCCGCGCCTCCTCTTTGCCCTGCTGTGAAGAGTTACTTGATGTGGTGTTCGCCGCCGAGCCGTGTCGGTCACTCGCAATCTCTGCACCGCTCATGGCTCTGTAGCCGGTGTTGTATTTACCAGCCAAAAGTGCTCCTGAGGGACCGTATCAGTCCCGGGGCCGGGCTGCAACTTTCTTCGTCGGTGTCTTGACCGCTCCTTAACCCATTGCGAGCATGGCACCCCGAAGCCTGTCCGAGAAGCAGCCTGGGACGGACCCCTCCCTTTCCTCGGACACCGGCTCCACCTCTCTGACGCCGCCACCACACTCGGAATGCGGCTGTCCGAAGGTTTGCGGTGGCTGCCGGCTCTTTTTGGCACTGTTCGCCCTGTCTCTGTCGCTGCACTTGGTGACTATCTGCTGCTATCTGGAGCTCCGCTCTGAGCTGCGGAGGGATACGGGCTCTGGCCCAGGGACAAGGGACGCTGAAGTGGGCATCAGCCAACTGAGTAGGACGGCACTTCATCTTAGTGACATGCAGCTATCGGCAGCTTCACAGGGGCGTCAGGTCAGTGCCTTATGTCCTCACTATAATGTCAATTATATTAAAGGCTTAATCTAGGACTGCAACTCGCACCATACTCATTCAACAGATTAATGGGCATGATCCGAACTGTCACCCCAGCAACCTATACGTTACGCTCTTTTCTCAGTGGCCCATGTCAGCTGAGCATGGTGGGAGTTGCAGTCTGCGCATACGCATGTGTACCTCTCCTGAATGTGTGTACATTGCGGGGTCTGATGCGTCTCCTGAAGGGGTAAAGCATCCCTCTAAGGCTGGCTGCACATGGCATGGTGATGATCATCTGGCACGGGAGGCAGTTCCTGTGAGTACAGGATTGTAATTGATGAATGTTCCGAGAGTTTTATTATGTAATCGCACGCGGATTCCTCCACTTATTGACACATTCCTTTGGGTGGATTTGGCAGCGAGCTGACGTGTGCTGTTGTAGCGCTTCAGCATCCTTGTATTTGCCCCTGGAGGTGCTGTCCCGGGTGTGAGCTGCTCGTGAAGCTGTCACATTTTGGTCCCTGCTGTGAAAAAAGTGCATTAAAGCAACGGGGCAAACACCTTATGAAGGATTTTACACAAACTGCTTATTTACAGGATAAAACAGCTCTGGATACTTATTTTTCTAGATAACCGCCTTTTGCTTCATCTTACCCACCCATTATATATATATATATATATTATATATATATATATACTGTATACACACACTTCAGCTAGATCTTCCTGATGTAAGACTAATGCAAGCGTATCTTCTGTCTGCTCAGAGGATAAATTCTGGAATCCGTACATTAAGGTAATTCCTAAACAACTAAATGTTTCAGCAGTGATTTCCAGGGACTTAAAGCCTCTTGGTGTTACTCCATTAAGTTGTGGACCAGAAGGAGTAGTACTACTGCTGTTATCATATGATTGACAGATAACTAACCAGATGGCGGCGTTAAATGTGCCATGAAATGAGAAGTAGTTGCATCTCTTGTCATCTTGCTGTTCTTTTTATAGGGGTGGTGGTACCAACATAAAGGCATAGTCGTAATTTTAAAATATTTTGTTGAAAATGTTTTGTCCCTAAACCAATAAGTCTTGCTTTATGCACTAAGGAATGATGGCGATTATTAATGTGTTTTTTTATGCCACTTTATATGGATGTTTCATTTCTGGCTACTTAAATACTCTTCAGTCTTACTCATAGATTTACCTGATCGTGCCTCTAGGCAGTGAGTTGGTGAGGTCCCAACAGTGTATTTACACTTTGTTTCTATCCATGAATGAATGAATACATGTTTTGTTACAACATCAGGACAACAGTGTGTACATATTACAAATACAACTATTGTAGTTCTAACTCTTGTAGGAAACAGTCGCTTTTTAATACTCTTAACACAGTTAACATGAATATTATGGCTCTGTATAAATCAAATCAATTAACGCATGTTGTAAGTATCTGTTTGAGGTAGGTTTAGTTTACCAGTGAACCTGCACTTTCATTCAGAATTAGTTTGGCTCTTCATTTCAGTGGGGTTCATTAAAAATGTCATAGACGTGTTGGTAAGGACAGGTTCTGTATGGGTTGGTAGTAACATTTTAATGGGGCATCCTATACACCCCTGACCTCTGAGATCGCAGAGGGTTATGTGACTCTACATCCTAATTCATATATGTCCACATATAACAAACACAATGCAATTATCCCCGCCGGTTCCTAATTTACATTTTCCAAGCTTACATCTCAAATTGTTTCAAATGTGAACCAATACTTTTTTATTATTACAAACTGAATATCCATATATAAACATGACAACTGTTATGCAAGCAAATATTAAATATTAACTTAAAATGAAAAGTAACTTATATGTAAAGGGTTTTGGTATGGTCTTACAGTCTATATCTACATTTCTCATCATCTGTAATTGTTGTGGTTGTGGCCTGATTCTAACTTTAAATTATTTAATTAAGGTAATCAGGGAACCTTAATAACAACAATAAATTTTATTAAATCTATATACACTCTGTATCTTGATATACAAATGGTATATAATATTAGGTATTCCAGTCGATCATATGGTGAGAAATACTTAAATACTGTGGTGAATGGTAATTATACTTTAATGATCAGCACAATTAAAATCACACACCAGTCTTAACAGATTACAGTAAAACAAATAATAATACTTAGCTTCGGTAGATGGTCAGCTTACAGAGATGATGAAGAAACCCAGCAAAACAATATCAAGTGGAACTCCGTTGGTCATAACGACTACTTGATGAAACGTTGGAAGGATTCCGGTCTATATCCCAGGGCGCTTACAGACAGGTCTATGTGAAGCCCTCTGGATCCAGGCACCATCAAGCCCTGGATTGAAGTTCCCCTAGCACATGGTGTATGGTTCTTTTTAAGGTGTTTTTTAGTATAGTATTGATAGGTTGCTATGTAAATAGCAACCGTATCAATTGTAAACTAGTAACAGTTTTGTCGGTTGAAAGGTGTACAATATTTCGGTTGTAACCATGCAAACCAGAATCACTAACACATCCTATACCTACACACACTCACGTGAACTAAGCAACACCAATAACACAAGAACTGGCTGTTATCGCCTCAGGCTAGTATAGCTTGTATAGCAACTTTGTTGTTGTTGGGATCCTAAGATAACTATTGACCAGTAGGTCAATAGTTCAGCCTTTATATTAAATTAATTCTGCTGTCATTCTGCTGTCTATGACGTAAATCACAAATTAGGAAAATCATTTTCATAACAAACCACCTGTTGGTTTTCGTCATAGAGCACCATTGATATAACACAAATTACAATAAACATTCACATAGCTGCAATTGGAATAATCCCATTAGGTAGCATTATGCCCATTTTTTACTTGAAGTGACACAAACAGTTTCTTCTTTAGGGATGTTCAGAATACGCAGTCTGTCAGCAGGGTGTGGCACTCCCTCTTCTCTGTACCAGCCAAATCCAGTTGCATTGGTTCATTACAAGTCTTTCAATGTCCACGGAATACCAATAAATGGGTATCCACCTTCCTCACTGAAAGAAATGGCTCCACATATCCAAAGTTCAGTGCTATTTGATATTCCTCAGTATCTCGCCAGTAAATTCATATATGAAATATGTAATGTCCCATTTTAAAGGCATCCCTCATTTCTTACAGTCCCCACCTAGAGGGTGAATGAATCACATAGAAAATGAGCCTTCTCAAATAAATAAAGTACCTTTACCATTTGTGCGTTGAAAGACTGTATGTTTTTTAGTGAGACACGAGTGACCTGACAACCACGGATATGTAAAATTTAGGGCACTGTGAGGCATAATTTACCCGAATCGTAGAGGCACTCACAGTTATCATATTTCACCAATAGTTTGAATTCCTTCAGCCATATCTTTAACCTTCCATTACCCTCTCAGACTTGGCATCACTGCAACCATTTGTGTTCACTCCCATCACTCTCAGGTACCTGTGCCACCAACACTGCTCCCACCATAGGTTCCTTTAACCCTTTGAATTGCATGCCTTGTTGTAGGCCTCTGACCTCTGCCCACCGTGACATCTGGTGTATTTTTACACCAACAGCATTCCCTTTGCTGTTCACTTACACAGTGTATTGAAGAGGCCACACAAGAGAGAAACTCGGTTTATTGATTATCTATAGTGGTGATACTCATGAAGGTGTTTGTGCACATTTACTGAAACCTGTATAGCTGGAGTGGGTTTGTGCTTCAGCCCTTGAGGGTGTTTGATAATTTGTTAATTCGCCCATGGCTTCTGGTAATTAAAAGATACTCTACACAGAAAGGGTGTATGGTTATCTTGCCCAAATTACTAGTGGTTCTCTTATCACTCTTGTCTCATCATTAATACCCGGCTTTACAAAATGGTCATCTAAGGCATTGTAAACATATAAAATACACAACATATTCATACATAACAGATATGAAAATACTAAGACTTTCCATAACACTAACGTTGTGGTATCTTCTGCACCCACCCTAAGAAAATAAATTTTCAACAATCTCTATGAAAATGGAGAGAGAACAAAAAAGGAGATTGAATGCTACCATTAAATTCAGAGTCAGACTAAATGACTTGGCAGCATGCAATCTTAATAAAATAAAATAAAAAAAAAAGTCTGTTGCCATTCAGAAATATGAATAGAAATCAGATTGAGGCTGTATTTTGTTTGTAACCAAAAATTTAAACAAAAATCTAGAACAGCAAAAATATATACTGCTGAAGACCAACAATAATGTTACACAATCACATCTCTCCACTGTGATCAAAATAGAAACCTCATATTGGCAACAATTCACCTAATCTATGACTTTTAAATTATTTAATCCAGCACCAAACAATAAATATATAACAATAAGTCTGTAGCTGGCAGTGCAGGTGTCCTAAACTAAGAAAACAAAAATAATTTGAAATTTGGCCCACCTGACTGTACTGAATGAATTTAGAGGCTTATCCTTAAGAAAAATAAAAATAGATATTAAGGTCCTCTATTAATATTTTGAAAATGTAAATTTCCTGCAAGAAATCACACATGTTAATATCCCGATCTTCTCACAGGTTTATCTCCTTTCTTTTATTTTTTTTTCATTTAGTACGGCTATTTTTTTTTCTGAAAAACAAATACTTTAAACAAATAGATTAGTACCATATGTTATCACAACAAATGAAAACAAATCTAGAAGAGCACACTCGTTTTCTTCTGATTTAGAATCTTTTTGTTTCCTAATATTCCTTTTATTCTGGAGACTTCTGTCTTTACAGTGTCCAGTTCCGTCATATACACTGCTACTTTACGCTGTAGCTCATTTTTCTCTTTTTCAACTCTTTCTTTCTGTGCCTTAATAAAATGGTAGGGAATCCAGGGCTTCATATAGTCTTTTCTAGCACCATTACCTATTCCCTGAGATCCCCACCTAGCATAATTAAAACAATTCTTATCTCCCTGCCTCCAGCTACCAACCATGGGTCTTTCCTGAACATGGTGTCCTTTGGCAGAGTGAGAGTTGCAATTTCTGGTAAAATGTCCTACTTTACCACATGCAAAACATTTAAATGCTTCCCTTTTACCTATAGGCCCTTGAAATTTGTGTAGGAGCCTGCTCAGATATAACTGTCTCTTAAGCGAAGGGCTTAATACAAACACAGGCTTTGCAATAATTTTGCAGTGATTTCGGATAATTTTATGATTACCATTACTTTGCTTTTCATCTAACACTTTGACTGCAGCCACAACACCATTTCTTTTATGTAGCTTTACATTTAACTTGTTACTTATAGCTGTGCAATGCACACCGAAAACAACAAGCAATTATTACTGCAAAACAACAAAATTCTCCCAACAATCAAGTGGATCCTGCCGACTACGCCAATTGTTGTGAATCCTGCCGACCACCATGTTGTGGTTGTGGCCTGATTCTAGCTTTAAATTATTTATTTAAGGTAATCAGGGAACCTTAATAACAACAATACAATTTATTTAATCTGTATACACTCTGTATCTTGATATACAAATGGTATATAATATGAGGTATTCCAGTCGATTATATGGTGAGAAATACTTAAATACTGTGGTGAATGGTAATTATACTTTAATGATCAGCAGAATTAAAATCACACACCAGTCTTAACAGATTGCAGTAAAATAAATAATACCGTATTTGCTCGATTATAAGACGAGGTTTTTTCCAGAGCAAATGCTCTAAAAAATACCGTCGTCTTATAAATCAGACCTCAAATAGGTCTGACTATGAGACTAAGATCCAGATCCCCGGCAGCGATGCAGGGGACCTGGATCCTCCTGTACCCCCCTCCCCAACTTACCGGTGCATCTGGGTCCCCGGTGCTTAGTCCGGGCAGTGTGTAGCGCTCTACGCGATTAGCGTAGACAACTTCAGCTAAAGCGGAAGTTGTCTACGCGAATCGCGTAGAGCGCTACACACTGCCCGGACTAAGCACCGGGGACTCAGATGCAGGAGACCTGGATCCTCCTCCCCACTAACAAAATTACATAGTTACATAGTTACATAGGCTGAAAAAAGAAATGCGTCCATCAAGTTCAGCCTTTCCTATATCTGTTAATTTGTTGCTGTTGATCCAAAATGTGCCTCTGTCTATATGTAACTAAGCAACACCAATCACACAAGAACTGTCTGTTATCGCCTCAGGCTAGGATAGCTTGAATAGCAACTTTGTTGTTGTTGTTTGGATTCTAGGATAACTATTGACCAGTAGGTCAATAGTTCAGCCTTTATATTAAATTAATTCTGCTGTCATTCTGCTGTCTATGACGTAAATCACAAATTAGGAAAATCATTTTCATAACACAGGGGCATGGCAGTCACTATAGAAAATGCTCCCAATGTATAGAAGTTAGTCTGGTATCTGACACAGGTGTAACAAAAGGCCCCATGATACACGGGGGACATGCACAAGAAATCTATGTCTACATTGGCATATTAATAGAAAGGCATGACATCTGCGTGTCGGGAGAAAAAAGGGGCTTCTTGCCTGCGGATCTATTTGGTCATGTACCAGCACTGTGTGCTATTGCATATGATACACACCATTAAGAAGATGCTAGATGATCTTTGCATAACCAGACGACATATTGTTCTAAAAAGATGTAGATTGAGCCAGGGAGAATGATAATTTTCAGCATGCTGTCAGTTAAGGTTTTTTTGTTATCTAAAATCTGGAAGCAGCTTTACACTTGGGGAGTTTTTATATTCTTTTTTTTCATAAATAGTTATAGTTTCAGACATTGATGTCCTTTTTCTTTACTTTGTAACTAATCATAAACTTGCTTTCTGAACAAATATTCAATAAGAATAACATATTGTTGTGTTGTGGTGTTGTAGCTCTGTATTTCCTTGTAGCTTTTGTAAAGAACTTGAGAATGAGAATTTTTTTAAAAAACCTTTCTCACATTATTGGACCCTTCCTTGTGGGTGTACCAACATTGTAAATTCGATATAATGGAAAGATCCACCCATCACCTGCTCTCAACAGTATAAAAGCAATGGCCCTAGCTGGCTTGTCTCATAGCTCGGACCAGACAGGTGAGTGATGCTGGCATGTTGCATATGATGGAAAAACTTCATGTCACCGGGCTTCAATAAAAAAAAATACTTCTCTTTTCTTAATAGGTGTTCACAATGATGTCTTTGCACTTTGGTTTTGTGGTCGTGCTACTTTTTGGAGTATTTGATGGAAGTCATTCCCAATACGGTAATCCATTCTTCTTCCTTGCTATTTTGTTTATCCATGTGTTTTCTAGTTATTCAAGTTAACTTTAGAATGAAAATCTGCCATCTCTCCTTTCATGTTACATTCAGAATAACCCAAACATCTGGTAAACATCTGGTTCTTCAAGTTTTTTCTCTCTAAAAGTATGGTATATCTTAGGTTCTTAAAAATAGCTCATTTACACTCAACATTATGTACAATAATGTTTCAGTAGGGGAAAACAAAAATTACATCAAATCAACTGTTAAAGCTAACATTTTTGTTTCCTTTTTTCATTAATTGCCCAAACTAACTCTTTTTGATATTTTAGTTTTAATTTGTTTGGCTTTATTTTTTATTTATAGGTGAAGTCGGTAGTATAGACAACAACCTCATTAAAAGTTGCGCTGATGAAGCAAAGAAACTAGTAAACAAAGCATATTTTGATACCCGCAGCAGGTAACGTTGAAATGTTAAGCTTTTGATGGCCACAAGCCTTGATTTGCAGTGATTGATATATTTTAAGGGCTTTAACTTATGATGATTTGGGATTTTTATAGATATGTGGATAAGTGTTTATGGAGGTCAGTAAAGGACTGGCAATGAGTAATCATCTGATATGATGAATTTGGGTCGCCAAATGCAGACACCATACTAGAATATTAAGAACTTAAAGTGACATTTAATGTCTAGATCACTTCTGTGCTTAATGTATGGATAGTTCTATGCGTCCAAATATTTATTCAAGAATGTCTTAGTTTGAAGGAACGTTTGGATAAGACGACAGTGAGTCCGTATGATCTCATGGCCTATTTCAAGCAAGCTGTGGCAGAAAGCCGGGACTCCATCAGAGCAGCTGATTACATGGCTGTCACTCTCCAGCTCTTGGCTGACAAGGTTAAACATTTTCATCCAAATCCCTTCAATATAACAGGTACCAGACATATGTATTTTTGAAAGTATAGCATTATTGTTATTTTTATGATGTTTTATTTTTATAGCATCAACAATTTTAAGCAGCACTTCCTACAACACACAAAGTACATACATTTATAGAATGTGACAAAACTAGAAATTATAGACAAACTGATAGATTAGGTAAAGAAGGACCTCTCAAGCTTGCAATCTAGTTCTATACCCATATTTATCAATCATAAAACTAATATTAGGCATGTTATTGGCATTTAACCAGATTAAAGTAAGCTTTTGATTTCCAAGTGCATCCAAATTTTTGTGGACCGAGCTATAGTCGAGCCAATATGGTTTATATACCGTATATATATATTGATTGTGGATAAATCTATGTGAAAGGTAAAAAGTACCTAAAAGAGAGTGTGCCATAAAATTAAAAAACAAAGAGAAACAAGGACGGACCATAGAGGTAACATAATTCATGTTTTATTGTCCAAAATAAGAACGATACCAAAGGGGATTTAATTAAGAAAACCTCACACATAGTCTAATCACCCATACCATTTTTTTCTCTTGCCCACCACTATTATTTTTTCCGTACACTTCTGTCATTATCCCTGTAACTCTGTAAGTCAGTCTAAAACAACAAATTATACTTCACAAAAAAAATGTAGAATCTCTGAACTGGAAAAAAGTTAAGACATTCTACAATAGTGATAAGGAAAGAGATTTCTTAGACCATGAACTGATATCATGTTGCTCTGTACTGTCCCATATGCAATGACAAAAATGTGTTATCATACACATGATTACAAAGCATATAATATAATGTCTTATAAATGAGAAAAGCTGGAAAATAATAATTGCAAAAATATTGTCCTTCAGACCTGTTGACGTATAGCCAGATGGAGAGTATTTCGAAGATAAGTGGCTGCGACACACAGCTTAACACAGTTTGTACAGACAGTCCCTACCGCACCATTACTGGAGAATGCAACAACAGGTGAGCGATTCGACAGTTCAACTGATACATATATCTACTTATTAGTTGCGGAATAACTTATATAATGACAATACCTGGGAACTTTCTAAGGTAGGTTACCCGGAGCTCTACCTTTTCTGAGGCAGTGGCTTCAAAGGGAGTGGGACTACCAACATACTAAGGAGCTTAATGTCACTCCCCTGCCCAGAGAAAGAGAAGAGTTACCTGGAGATCCAGGGAAGCACCGCTTTACTAGGAGAGTTCCAAGTTATGATAAAGACTACTTAAAACAGTCATACTGTGAGGGATGTCAGTAGTTGACACCAAAAGATGTTAAG
>VKOC01015239.1:0-13650 GCA_009364415.1 Spea multiplicata | reverse complement strand
ATTTGCACAATTGATCAAATATTTAATTGCAATTAATTATATTTAAGCGCCTGATCACTATTATTATCTTGAGCACTATTTTCTATTCCCACAATTAGTGAAGGCTGCTATATTGATAGAAAATATTTGCAATGTCTATTTTTGAATATCGTAATGGTTTGTGTTTTGATTGGGATTCCACCACTGTGAATTCCCCAATAGAGGAACATACACCTATTTCGGAAAGTCTAGAGGGTGTTTTCAAAACCTTAGATAAATTATTAACTAAAGAAATAAAATACAAATGGGAAATTGCTACCCTCGAAAAATATTTAAAGGAGAAGATTACTCCAAGAGGTTTAAGAATTATGAAACTCCCTACCATGGAGTTAGAAAACACGACTTTCCTAAATGAGTGGCACTCTATTTCGGAAAGATGCACGATAGAATGGATGACTTTAATCATCCGTCTACGAAGGGAAGCTTTAACTAAATTGGATCAGGATATAACCAATATTAGGGAAAAATTACAACCTTTCCTTAACACCAGGGATTGTAACGAATTGTCCGATAAATGCACTAGAGAACTAGAAAAAACCGAACAAGAGATAAAAAACATGAAACACAGAAAATATATGAGAGATAAAAATGATTATATGAATGATAAAGTTAGAACATATATAAAAAGAGAGACCTCCAAACCATATTATGAGGATAAAAAAACAATAATGAATAGATATGAAGATAGGATAAATAACTATGATAAATTTATTCCAGTAATCAGGAATAAAAGAAACCGTAAAAATGAGATTAAAGAAAATTACTATAATGGATATAAAGGTATATATGAGGATGACAAATATGGTAATAGAATGCCGACCAACTATAGAAATCCACAAAAAAATCCACAGAGAAATGTTCCTTATAAACAATATACCCCTTATAAACAAAGTAACCCCAATACATTCCCCTTAAAAAATCGATACGAGAGATCAACTAACTATAGGGAAAGATCAACTAATTATAGGGAAGAAAAAGATAATTTTTCTCAAGATCATTCTTTTTTAGGGGATGGAATAACAAAAACAAGATGGAGCAATATAACGCCAACACCTCCTCCAAAGAGAGGGAGATCTTTAGAAAAAGAGGGTGCCGTGGGGGGCGAAAATTATGGAGCAGAAAAGAGAGGACGCCTGTGGAACCAATAGGTATTTTTAATTTATCCTCACATATCTTATCACAAGATGAAATTAAGCTTTTAAATAGGGGGCTAAAATTTGCACCCAATAGGAATTTCAATTCTTTTCATGCATTTATAGACATACAAAAGTTCTCTAGACGTTTAACCTTAAAAAATTTTTTTTTAAATAACCCTATAGAACATACTGATACACCTCTTTGTACAGAATATAAACACACAATGTTGTCCAAGAAATCCCATTTTTATCCAGCACATTACAAGTCATCAGCTATAGATATTTTTGAAAAATTGATTATTGAAGAGATAGATAAATTAGCAAAAAAGAAAATTAACTACTCTTCTAACAACTTAACCCCTAATGAGACCCTTGCTTTGAAAGGCTTAAGAGCTAATGAGACTGTAGTGATAAAACCAGCAGATAAGGGAGGGGGTTTGGTTCTGATGGATAGACACCAGTATATTGATGAATGTCACAGACAACTAAATGACCCCCTTGTTTATAAAAAACTCAAAGGCAATCCCATTAATGATATGAAAAAGAGCTATACTCATTTACTGGATCTGGGAAAACAACAGGGCATTTTAAATAAAAAGGAATATCAATTTTTAAATACATTATATCCACGTACACCGACCTTTTATATATTGCCAAAGATTCACAAAAATCTCACTAACCCTCCGGGTCGACCAATAGTTTCGGGCATTGGATCTCTCTCTGCTAATTTATCCCAATACGTTGATATTTGTTTACAACCAATGGTACTTAAAACAAAATCGTATCTAAAAAATTCCACGAGCCTTATACATTTATTGAAGGATATCCAGTGGACAGAAAAATATATATTAGTAACATGCGATGTTTCCTCTCTTTATACTAACATCAATCATGAGAGAGGTTGTAAAGCAGTGGAATTTTTTTTGAATCAAGATATTTCCATCCCTAAAATACAAATCAATTTTATTATTTTAGCAATTAAATGGATACTACAAAATAATTATTTTATTTTTGAAGATACTTTTTTTCTGCAACAACAAGGCACAGCGATGGGCACTCGCTTCGCTCCTAGTTATGCGAATTTATTTATGGCACATTGGGAAGAATCTTTTGTTTTTTCGCCCCATAACTGGGAGACGAAGCTGATTGCCTATCGTCGCTATATTGATGATATATTTTTCATTTGGTCTGGTACTATAGAAGAACTTAATTTGTTCTTCTCTTATCTTAATAACAATGATTGGGGTATTAAATTAACCATGGAACAGAGCGCCCAAGAAATCCCTTTTCTAGATCTTTCAATTTATGTAGACAACTTACAACTCTATACCAAAACATACTTTAAACAAGTGGATGTTAACAGTTATGTTCTCTTTAACAGTGGACACTATAGTCCCTGGTTAAGAGGAGTCCCGAAAGGGGAGTTAATAAGAGTAAAACGAAATTGTACGAAGGAGGAAGTATTCAAACAACAGGCAAATAAAATCAAAAATGATTTTTTACAAAAAGGGTACCCACAAGAATTATTAAATAAGACTCTGATGGAAGTCTCAAAAATTGATCAGAAAGATCTATTACAACCTAAAACAATGAAAAGAACAATTAACAATCAAGAGGATATACCCTTAGTTCTAAATTTTGACAAATGTCATTATGAAATGAAAAAAATAATTAAACGCTATTGGCCCCTTTTATTAAAAGATGATGATTTACAAAGAATACTTCCAACCAACCCTAGAATTGTATTTAGAGGGGCACCTAATTTGAGTCGAGACTTGACTTCTAGTTTTACTAAATCACAGAAAAATAATAACTCAAATGAACATTTTTTAAATAGACACAAAGGTTTTTTCAAATGTGGTTACTGTACTACATGTCGAGACACTAAATCAAAAAGCAAAGATACAATAACCAATTTCACATCGAGTGTTACAAATAAACAGTATACAATAAAACATTTAATAACATGTCACACTAAGGGGGTCATATATTTATTGCAATGCCCATGCGGCTTACAATATATAGGGAGAACGATTCGCCCGTTACACAAAAGAATAGATGAACATGTTAGAGGAATAAAACTGAAGAAAACTAATCACCCTGTATCACTACATTTTGCTAAATATCATAATAGTGACCCGAAATATTTAATATATATAGGAATTGAAGTTGTTCAAAAAGATTGGAGAGGAGGAGACTATGTGAGAAAAATAGGTCAGACAGAGATGAAATGGGTCTTTGACCTCAAAACCTTAAAACCAAAAGGTCTAAATCAAGATTTCGATTTATTTAACTTTCTGGATTAGAATATCCATTGATAGTTCATGTGCTTGGTATAATATGTATATTTATCTCTTCTTTTTTTAGCTTTTATATGTGCGCAATTATATTTATGTAATGTATTTAAACTTTATATATGCATATTATGAAAGGGAAGTATATATATTTTGTATGTTTTATATCTGTATATATTTTTATATACAACTTATATATATATATATTTTTTATATATATATTTTCTGCATAAATGTATGTTCCTATATGTTTGTATAATTTTATGCTTTACATGGATATTTATTATGAATATGTATAAATTGTATCTATGCATTTGCACTAAAATATGTAATATTTATATTTCTTTTACAAGATTTTATCTATATTTTATTGGGTATAAATTATAAAATAAAGATATGTTTTTGATAAATTTTTTATGAATTTCTACAGATTTTTGAGAATTTTTCGAAGTTATATATTTTTATATTGATAAATTTAACACTATATACATTTTTATAGATCTATATGTATATATATATAATTTTTGTGCTAATGCATGGATATAGTTACAATAGTTTTACTTAAGTATACATTGGAAGATATAGATGTAATGTACACCATTGTCATCGGTTGCAATAGAAATAAGGTTAAGAAAATGCACTTTAGAGAGTCAATTGACAATTGATACAATGTAACAAGGAGCAATTGACACGTCATAGAGAACTAATTGAAATCGTATACAAAGTAACAGGAGATGATTAACAAGCCACACAGGAGTTCAAGTATTTAAGGAGGGAGGAGAAATCGAACCAACACGTTACTGAGGAAGCCCTATTGGGTGAAACGCGTTTTACGTGTTGGATCATCGTCATCGCGCTAAATTCGAAAAACGTTGACCCTGAAAAGGAACGCTAAGACTGAGACGCGCTATAGACTGCTTTTTTAAAAGCACGCTATATATATATTTTTTTAAACATTAAATTATACATTTATAATCTATCTCCCTGCCTCCTTGTTCATATACCAACTAAATCCGGATTGCAGCTGATTGTAGACTACGGTTACGTGTGGACCACGGCTGTGTGGTGAAGTAAATCTTCGAGGAGGGTATCTCCAAAACTACGGTTACGTGCGGACCACGGCTGTGCAGCGAAGTAAATCTTCGAGGAGGGTATCTTCAAATAAATTGTTTGGCGGGAACGAAGCCGGCTTTCCCCTTGCTACACATCCGAACAAGTCAGAGCAAACTCATTGCTCATTTTCACGTGAGTGGAATACCATATCGAGATTTCATCTTGTTTTTTATTTATTTTACGGAAAGCACTATGATTTTTTGTTTGTTTTTCTTTTCCTTTATATATTGATACGAGACACAGACACAACGAAAGAAAACTGAAAATCAACACAAGCGCAACACTTTGTATTTTATTTTTGTTTATTTTGATTGGGATTATCTTAAGTGTCTGCAGCTTAAAAATTTTTTTTTAACTTCATTTGTATCTAATTTACACTAATATAGTTTACACAATTGATCAAATATTTAATTGTAATTGATTATATTTAAGCGCCTGATCACTATTACTATCTTGAGCACTATGTTAGAATATAGCCTAAAGCAGAAGACTGCAGGTTCATGGAGATAACATTTTCCCTATTTATCCCTATATATAGCAGAATTTCACATAAAGGGTGCATCGATTAATTTTTAATCTCTCGTACATGGACACCACGACCTTCATTTTCAGCTTTGCCCATGGATGCCAAGAACACACAATACAAACCTTTTGGTGCCATGGATATAATGCTTTATTGCTTATCTCTGTGGAAGTGTTAGGACACTGTTCTGTATGTATAGAATATATTCAGCTTTTAGAATTCTTTCTTTATCTTTCTCGCCCCCTGCTCTTGAATTTGTGAGAATAAAACTTGATTGCAAACATAAAACAATCACATTGTCTGCTTTGAATCAAATGATTTATGTTACTAATATTGCAGTGTTCATATCTGCTTGGCGACTCAGGCTTTCTTTGCTCTTCTTCCAAATAATATTAAGTTTCATTAATTTTTAAACGGCTGTTCACCAGGTGTTAAGAAACAATCTAAGGACTCAGTTGAACAATATATATTAGAGGGCATTACTATATTCATAAAAGAGTCTCAGATGCAAAAACAAATCTGTGTCTGCACCAAAAATGTTTTTCTTACCCCCTTTCTCTGTGTTTGTATCTCCAAATACTCTCCTAACTGCCCTTAACTTGCATCTCTCTTCTTCTGTTATTACTTCTTACCACTTGTTTATCTGGGATTTTACCCATGTTCTACCTATTATTTAGAATTCCCAACCCTGTTTTGTAAGACTCTCTTCTCGGTACTCTAACTTTGAGCGTTCACTAAAAACCCACCTATTCAAAGAAGAATAGACGCTCTTAATAGCCCCAATCTGCATTGGTGAGGACTCACTAACGATGAAATCATCGCTCCACATAGGCACTCCCTCTTCTTTGCATATTCCTTTTTCAACCTCCTAAATAGATTGTAAGCCTCACAGAGCCGTCTCTTCCCTTTGAAGCCCAGGGGGCCAGAATGGACTAGAGTGGGCCCTGAACAGAGTGCTGTGCCAGGGGCTAGGCTAAGGCAGGGAATTGGGATTTTAGGGCCGGCGTTTCTGGTCAGGAGGATATTTAAGGCTTGGTGATCACCAAGGGGTAGAGGATAACATTTTGTTTAACCTTACTGGTGTTGTTTTGTCCCACCCTCCCTCCCCTTATATTGGTTGAGTTTGGTGGAGGTGGGGGTGCCTGGCATTAGTCCCAGTTGTGGGGCGGTAGCTTGCCAGGTATGCGGCAAGGCGGATTAGAAATCGTGGCTGGTATGATCCTTGGTGGTCCATAACGGCGCGGTGGGAGGTTCCCTTGGCAGGAGTGGTGCTACGGAACCTCGGGTCCGGGTTGGGCAGTCCTGGTATGGGGGTTGTCGCGCCTCCCAATTGGTGTGTGGTAATGGTGTTATGCTGCAAATTAGTGCACAGTCGGGGCGGTAGCTTGCTCAGGTATTCCAAGCGGGTTAATGTGGTATGATCATTGGTGGTCATCAAGCGGTGGGAGGTTTCCTATGCACAGGAGTGGTGCTCGGAACCTCGAGGCATCGGCTGGTATGTCCCTCCCACAATTGGTTCGTGGTATGGTACACTGGATACGTTGGCAAGCTAGGTTGGTTTTTGTTTTGGTTACGCTGCATTGTCTTCTGTTAACACGCATCATGTTTATTTCATTGTTCAGGTTTTTACAGGACAAGTGACTGTTAAATAACGCTGTGGGCCTTTTGCAAAACCTCATCTTGTGGTGTTGGTGGTTTGATATTTATTGAGGGCAAATGAGCCAAGCCTGGCCCGTGAGTCGAAGCTACATCTGTCATGCAAAACATGACTTAGTACTTGGTGGCAAACACTGAGGTCAGGCGTTTCTTGTAGTTGGCCACCAGGTTTGCACACATCTCAGGAGGGATTTTGTCCAACTCCTCTTTGCAGATCCTCTTCACGTCATTAAGGTTTCGAGGCTGACGTTTGGCAACTTGAGCTCCCTCCACAGATTTTCTAGGCCGCTCCAGGACCTTAATTTGCTTCTTCTTGAGACACTCCTTTGTGGCCTTGGTCATGTGTTTTGGGTCATTGTCATGCTGGAATATCCATTCACAACCCATTTTCAATGTCCTGGATGAGAGAAGGAGGATCTCACCAAAGATTTGACAGTGCATGGCCCCATCCATCGTCCCTTTGATGCGGTGAAGTTGTCCCCTTAGCAGAGAAACTGATTCCTCACCCTTCTCATGATCATAGAAACTCCACGGGGTGAGATCTTGCATGGAGCCCCAAACTGAGAGAAACTGACAGTTATTTTGTGCTTCTTCCATTTGCGAATAATCGCACCAACTGTTGTCACCTTCTCGCCATGCTGCTTAGTGATGGTCTTGTAGCCCATTCCAGCCTTACAATGTCTACAATGTTGTCCCTGACATCCTTGGACAGCTCTTTGGTCTTGGCCAGAGTTTGGAATCTGATTGATTGCTTGTATGGACAGGTGTCTTTTATACAGGTAACAGGCTGAGATTAGGAGCACTCCTTCAGCTTGTTACCTGTATAGAAGACACCTTGCTGAGTAAAATGCAAATCAATTTATAACTGATTTTTTTTGTTGTTATTCTGTTTCACTGTTCAAATAAAGCTACCATTTAAATTATTGACTGATCATGTCTTTGTCAGTGGGCAAAAGTACAAAATCAGCAGGGGATCAAATGATTTTTTCCTTCACTGTAATATTTTTTAGTAAATGTTTTTAGTGCATCGTTATGAAAGTGCCAGTAATGTATGGCAATCTTACAAAGGTATTTATCCAATTCTCCCGAGTGCAAAATTCATGCAAAACATATTCAGATTTAAAAGAGAGAAAGGAAAGCCAATGCAGTCAGACCCGTCTCTTTGTTAAACGTAAAGCCGTTTTGAGGCTATCACACACTTTTGAATTTGTGTTCAGTTTACCTTATAACCCTTCTAGTAAATGAATGGCATTCTTAATGTTTTTATAGTCTGCAACAATACAACAGGAACATTATTTATGATCCAGGTTAATGTGAACATTTTAAATCAAAAGAAGATGGCCCACTGCAGTTTGAAACCTTCAAAGCTATCAATCCTTTCATTCTTATTTGGTCCCTTCAAAAGGTCTATTTAGCCTATGATGAGCTTAAAAGATATAGTTTTTAAAAAAAATATTTACAAGCAGATCAGTTTGTACTATGTAAACTAAGGCACTTTAGAAATTAAATACAACCAACACAAGACAGGCAAGACGGAATCAATGGCTAAAATTAATAAATGTTTCAGTGTGGCACTATCAGGGAATGCTGTGTTTACAGAATTGTAATGTTGGATGAGTTTTCTATTTTTTTGGATATGCGACAGGGCGACAGTCAAGCGTTTGCCCCCACTTTAAAAGGCAAACACACACGCTCTAACTCACTTACACTATTTAATCGGCCAGAATAATGCAGACAGATTCGCAGAGAAAAGGAAGATTTCTGCACCTCTCTTTTTCTGCATTTTCTGCCCTATTGGAGACACGGGGAAAGCCTCTCCTCATTCCTGCAATTGGGGAAAGGGTGGATGCGCCAGGAGTCCTGGCTCATGGAGACAAAGACACAGAGAAAAGACAGAAGAAAAAAGTGGAGCTGCCTAAAAAAGAGAAAGAGGAGAAAGAGACATGGAAAAGGTCAGTGTACAATGTAAGTAGAGATTTAAAGAGTAGGGAATTCCCAGGAGTTTTGAGACCTCTGTGTGCTAATGTGGCACCTCCCTGATAAGTGGACCACCCCTCCCTCAGGGATCTAGTAAAATCAGGTTCTGCAATGCGGTGGGTAAGAAAAATCAATTTGGACATGGGGCTGTTAAATATGGTGGTTAATGCAGGTTTGATAGAAGCAGGAAAAATTGGCAAGTGTAAGGATCTGAGCAACTTTGACAAGGGACACATTGTGATGGCTAGACAATTGGGTCAGAGAATCTACAAAACTGCAGCTCTTGTGGAGTGTTCCCGGTCTGCAGTGGTCAGTACCTATAGAAAGTGGTCTAAGGTAGAAAAAGCAGTGAACCAGCGACAGGGTCATGGGAGGCCAAGGCTCATTGATGCACGTGTGGGTCAAAGGCTGGTCCATTATTTTAATACACATCTAGAGAAAGACCAAAATCCCTAGTTGTATCCAGTGTTACACTATTCATAACCTTCCACCATCAATGCCCAAGGCATACATTAAATGTTTACGTGGAGACTATGCATATTTACAGAACATAAATAAGCTAGAGTAAATACAGGAATATTAATGGACGTTAACCCTAAACAAAATTAAACTCAATATCTCCGCTGGCTGAATTAACTATAATGTTATTAAAACATGATGTAATATATGGAATGTTATTTCCCTCTTGTGCTGGTTTTAAGATTTAATGTTTTCATTTCTTTTTAATGCTCTCCTGTGAAATGGCATTGCTGTTACTGCAGCACAAGAATGCAGCTCTGTTAGCCCTGGCCTGCGGGGTAATATGCTTTTTAGGTTAGAAATGACTGTAATATAGCCACTACTTAGTAGAGGCTTTGGCCTTATCTTCCCTTAGCGGTACAGGCTTGATTGTTATTAATGAGCATAATACATATACTAAGAAAGTTAATCACAGTAACACCATTCAATTAAAAATATGTCACAATAATATTATAGAGACATTAGTCATCCAGGCTACAAAAAGCAAAGGAAGGTCATGTATAAAAATGGGCAAATACATTTTGCCCTCTCAGTGTTGGAGGGTTTTACTGTTTTGACACACTTCATATATGCATGCCCCCCAACTGTCCCGATTTAGGCGGGACAGTCCTGATTTTGGGTCTCTGTCCCGCAGTCCCGCCTATCCTTTCCTCTGTCCCGCTTTGCAGGGGCAGAGGAAGGGTGAGGCCGGGGCGTCTGCGAGCAGGATTGAAAGCCGCCTCTTCCGGCCGCCGGCGCCTAATGAAATAAAGGGGCTGGCATGCATGCACTGTGCCGCCCAATGGCCATGCCTAAGCTCTTCGTCCCACCCCTTTTAAGACGTGGGATGAAGCGCTGAGGCACGGCCATTGGGCGGTGTGGTGCGTGCACGCCAGCTCTTTCATTTCATGAACGCTGTCCTTCACCCGCTTCCCCCACCAGACACCAGGGAGTCAGAAGCAGTGGTAAGTTGGGGGGGTGTGTTATTTGGGGGGCATAAGGTTTTTCTGGAGGCAGAGTGCCCAATGATATGCCTTTTCACCCCCTTTATGCCACTCTGTCTGCCTGATATGTCTTTTCGCCCCCTTTATGCCACTCGCCTCCAGAAATCCTTTTAACCCCTATGTGCCACTCTGCCTCTAGAAATGCCTTTTAACCCCCATATATCACTCTGCATCCAGGCTGAGTGACAAGCCTGGGGGCAGATGTGCATAACTGGGGGGACAGGTTGGCAAATAAAAGGAAATAAAAAACAAACATTTCCCAAATCATAGCTTTTATTAAACATGAATAAAGAAATAAAAGTTTCTTATAAGAATATCATGACGAATAATGTGATCACTGTTTTGTTCCACTGAATACTATGGAACTTTTTCATCTAAAAATTTTTACAGTAGCAAATGTTTTGATTCCCAAATCAAAGGGCAGTGTACATGTAAATGTGTGTGTGTATAAGGGCTGTGTACAAGTATGTGTGTGTGTAAGGGCAGTGTACGTGTATATATGTGTGTGTGAGGACAGTGTATGTGTATATGTGTGTTTATGGGCAGGTGTATGTAAGGGCAGTGTGTAGGGGTCCTGGGAGGGAGGCTAACATTAGCCTTTTTTAATTAAAAAAAAAATCTCTGTTGCTGTGGACTACTCTTCCAATGATGCTCAGCCAGCATTATGGTGGAATTTTATTCACAGCTTGCATCTGCAGCTTTACTATTGCTGAACATCCCATGACGCTCAGCCAGCGTCATGGAAGTAGTATGTCTGGCTGAGCCTTATGGGAATTCAACGTGTATTTTTAATATGCATGACTGTGCTGACAAAAACAAAGCATGTTTTAAGTGTGTTTTTTTTTTAATTATTCATATCTTATAACAATATAATAACACACATTAACCAATACAATGACCAAACAGCACAACACAAAAAACCAAAAACATAAAAAAACAGAGAAAAAAAAAAAAAGCCAAAAGGAGGCTTATGGAAGAAGAAGGAGTGAATATATTTCTAAATTCTCTAGCTTTATGTCTTCTAACGTTTTAGAATTTCAGAGAGGGGGAAGTCTAGTGCCATACATAAACTTGTTTTTAATGTCAGGGCAGCTCATCTTGCTGTAGCATCATCAAACAATTCTCCCATATTTTATATTTTTCTAAGGATATCATGTTCATTCTGCTAATCCCCATTTCCATTTGGAATTGATATTTTAATTGCTTTATGAACTTTAACTACTCAAATTCCCTCTTCTGCTTCCGTTTTAAGTGTGTTTTAAAGTGCAATTGCTTGTATTGGTGAGTTCCGCAAGGTTTTTTTTTTAAAAAAAAGTGTCCCTCTTTCACATTTTGAAATGTTGGGAGGTGTGTATATGCATTGTGTACCTATTTGTTTTTTTGTCTCAGTACTACAATACTTCAGGGATGGGCCCCACCTCATTATTTGCCTCTAAATGCACCAGCAGAGGTTATATATAGAAATAACATTTATTGTAGGTTTAAATAGTACTTTTGTTTTTACATATTTTATAAATATAACATACATATGTATATAGCTCCCAGCATTTCAGGTGTCCAGACTAGTGCACCATTTGTGGTGTGTATGGCCGGAGGTGGTTAGGGGCGAACCTTACCCAAAGAGCTACTTTGCAGTACTCGGCTTCAGAACATCGGAAGATGTCGCTGGATGGAAGTCTTCATTACAGAAGAACAGATCGCCACCGATTTTACATCTCCTTGGGCTAGTCAGTGGAGATCGGAGGGTCACCCCAACCAACCCATGATATCCACTACCCCCAAAACTTAAGACAGTGAATCAGCTTTTAGGGAACCACTATGCATAGTACCATGTGTTCATCTATTTAGCTATACATATAAATAACATTTCTTTATTTGTGAATCTGTGTGCTTATATTGATGGATTTTGTTGCTCAATTAACCTACACTTAACCTACAATTATAAAATTGTGATTTTATAATTTCATGAGAAGTGGTATTGTTCTTGCTTAATTGTTTGATTAATACAGATGCAATTGTGTTATAGTCCATTTAGATTATTTTAGTAGTGTTGCATTTTTCTGGATGCTGTCGTTCTGCTGCTATTCCGTGTGATTATGCTTGCTGTGTGATTATGCTTGCTCTTGATTAAAATTTGCTTTCTATATCTGGAAGTCAATTGCTATTATTGTACAAGACTGGACAATTAAATCAATGCATCTAAAATAATTTGGTTAGTAATTTTTGACTCCTCGCTTAACCCTTGAAAGTGCACTGTATCAAACTATTTAGTGTGTTGGGTTTGATCAATGTGGAATATGTTTTGCACACTGAGTGTTATAAAAGTATGAACATGATTTTGTCTATGGAACAAATTGATTTTGAATATCTGTTTCAGGATTTACTTGATTACACTTCACTATTAACTTTGGTGGCTAAAATGATCCTTAAATTGTATTTAGTATTTACAGGGTAGGGTCCTCAGAGAGTGTTGGTTGTGAATCTTGAGTGGTTCTACTCAGGAAAGATCATGGGTGTCACTGATCTCTTTATAAGAACAGATTTCATGATATTATATATATATATATATATATATTTCTGTCCATATAGTGAACAGTATGTGTAGGAGGCTATAAGAAATACAAGAAGGGATGAGGAGTCCTGTCCACTGTATAGCATATGTCTGATTTATTCCTCTTTAGGAAGAACAGTCCATCTGTTCAGTATGGTGAACAGTTCATTTAAGTTGTTTAAGGTGAATGATAAAATGGGTGTTACCTGACCAAGATGCCATGGTAGTTATGGTGAGTATGGCAGGTTTTAACCTGTGTGAAGGAATACAAAAAAGGAAAAAAATATGTGTCTATCTTTATAAATTGTTTTATAAATGTTTAGTACATATATATAAATCCATAATATGTTCAAGTTTATCCTGTGGTATACTTCCCAAGCCTTTAAGAGGTAAGTAAACTATGTTACAAATAGCACAACATGGAGACCATCTTCAACGGAGCCTGGTTCACATAGCACTCCCATAATACGGGATTAAGCTTTCTGGCGATGGGAGACAATGAACTCTGAAAGGGGGATTGGGGGTTGGTTAGTGGATAGGAATAATCAGAGAAGAAGAACATTTTTGCTTATTTTGCCGAGTGGGGCAAACCCTTTTTTTTTTTTTAAAGCGGAAGAGAGAGAGGGGCGCCGAGTGGTTTTCATTTACCAAGTTGTCAGTACCTGCTCGGCGCCCCTCTCTCTCTCCTCTGCGAGCCCTCTAGCTCGGTCTCTGTGCCGGCTTGTAATGCTGAGCCACGGAAGATGACGTCATTTCCGGCGCTCAGCATTACAAGCCGGCACCGAGACCGAGCAGGGAGACTTGCCGCAGGACTGCTGAAAGGTAAGTACAAGGGGGGTAGGGTAGATAATAGGGAGGG
>VKOC01015237.1:0-10000 GCA_009364415.1 Spea multiplicata | reverse complement strand
GCCGAAATACAAGTGTGTAAAATGAGGTCTACCAAACAGGTGCGAGCATGCTGCAAATACAGTGTATTGGCTGTACAATATACAAAAAACATACACTTGTCTGCGCTTCTCACCATAATAAAGTTGGCAACAAATATATACACATAATATAAATTAGGTATTTATTATTGCTCACAACTGTTTGGTAGGCCTAATTTTACACACCTTTATTATTTGAGCCTGGGACTAGGTTAGCGCACCAAACTTTCTTGTTTTCTCTGCTTGCACATATTTGAGGTTGTTGGCTCCTCATTTGTCTGGTTGCAGCTTGCTGCCCAGGGGATAATTGGGAGGTTTAATTGCACCTCCCCCAACACATGATAAGGTTTTGGTAGCAGTATAAACAGCTTTGTGTGCCCACTATACAGGAGGTGAGAGTAGATTCTCAACCTATTGAGAGTGTGCCTTGATGTGGCAGGTGAGCTTAATTATGCTTTGGCCAATTGATATAACCAAAACTTCTCATTTCT
Source organism: Spea multiplicata (assembly GCA_009364415.1). Classification (NCBI taxonomy): domain Eukaryota; kingdom Metazoa; phylum Chordata; class Amphibia; order Anura; family Pelobatidae; genus Spea; species Spea multiplicata. The sequence continues at coordinate 9,491 of VKOC01015237.1, read as the reverse complement.
GGCATTCATGTAAGATACCTTGTTACATTACATGTGTATATATAGCACCATCAGATTCCATAGCGCTGTTACAATCAGCAAAATAAATAATCACACACAATAAAGTGGTCCAAAAGGAAAAGAGGACCCTGCTCTTGCAAGCTTACAATCTAGTTGGTAGTTGAGGGGGAAATGAAACCATAGGAGTAGAAACGCTTGAATCTGGGTGACTCTCGAGTGAGGGTGATCTGTAGAGGTTGTTAGTCATTCAGATGGCTTGATTAGGATGCTTGCTGAGTGCTAGGAAGAAAACCCTTCTCCAAAAAGATGGGTTTTCAGAGAGCTTTTAAAAGTTGAATATGAGGGAGAATGTCTGACAGAACAGGGTAGGGAATTCCAGAGAAGGGGTACAGCACGTGTGAAATCCTGGGAGGAGGTAATGACAGTTTTGGAGTGAACAAGTCATGAGAGGAACAAAGAGGGTGCCACTCTGCCCCCCTAATATGCCTTATAGCCCCCTATTTGCCACTCTGTCCCCCTGATATGCCCCCCGACTTACCGATGCATCCCTAGACCTGCCCCATGCTTCACACTCCCAGGTGTCTAGTGGGGGCAGCAGTGGAGGTTGTCTGCACGCATCGCACAGACGTTCACCGGCTGCCAGAGAGGAGGATCCAGGTCCCCTGCAGCGCTGCAGGGATCTGGGTCTTAGTCAGACCTCTATTTGAGGTCCAGTTGACTTTGAATATGAGAATTGTTCAGGGGCTCACATTAAAGCCTTGGAGTGCTCCGTTGGCCAATTAGGGATGAACTATAAATCCAACATACAACCGTGATGCTGTTATTTGACAGCCTATTATACAAAACATCATATATCCCTATATCAAATCTATTTATTATTTATGATGGCTCAATCTAAGTAAAATGACAGATTTGACATTTACTTGTGGGGCAAGGTTAAAAAAAAAAAAGGATTGTTAACTAATTTGTGTGTTAAATTTAAGTAACTGCCAGTGATCCAAGGCCTAAATCCAAAGCATGGCTACTCAAAGCATACTGTCCACATATAGAGAAAACTATTGTACAATAGACAAGGATAAACAAAAATAAGTCAGATTTTGTTAGAACTACATACAATTAAAATTAATATGAGCAATACCTTTGAGGGCTCTTTCAGAGTATTGCTGAAGATGCCCTTTATTAATTCTTCTTCATAAGTATGAAGGTCATATATCCATACTTTCCCAGCTTCATCACCACAGAAGACACAGAATCCTTCTGTAAACAAGGAATAAAACAGCTTGGTTAGCCTTATTGTAATGGCAGCATTCAGGTAGCAGCACATTTATTTTGTCCTCAAGACAGCTTACAAGTTGAGTATTTTTTTCTTCACAGAGTAACCATTTCTGAACTAGTGGTGTCACTAATTAACAAGACAAATACACTTAATGCCTATTTTACCACCATCGAGAGAGAAAATCTTTTCAAAAATACTAATACTGGAAAGAAATATTATATTGTTCACCGTTGAAAGACACTCGCAGTGCATTAACCTAGAACAAACCAATAAGTACAACCCTTCCACTATTTTATGCAAATACTGGATTTGAGATAATTTACCCGAAGATGCTGAGAGAGTCAGATATGGAAGATCAGTCTCTGACCATTTCAGTTCTGCCAATATTACTGCGTCCAGTTTCTTAGGGGCTTTAGATTTCTTTGTTTTGAAAGATCTCTCCCAGCTCCATACATAAATAGACCCCTGCATTGCACTTTTAGAAACTAAAAAAAAAAAAAAACAAAAAAAAAAAAAAAACAGGCTTTATATAAAACAATGACTTTTTTGTAACTTTAAACAGAAAGTAAAACCTGGGCAAATGTTACTTAAAGACAAAACACACTTATAAAACAATGTTGCTAACAGCTAGGTAAAATATGCTTATCATAAAAAACCCAGAACAGCAGCTTCTACAGCAGCAGAGTTGCAGATGGTAAACAAGTAGGACGTTGCTTGTATAAATATTATCAAAGTCTGGCAGCATACCAGACACCTAACAAAAATGGATATCAACAGAGCCTTATAAAAGAAGATGGTGATTTATTTTTTTGGCCCTACATAATTCACAGTTAGGTGGGGACAGATTGTAAATATTCTCACCATCTATGCATTATGCTAAGCCAGCTCTTCACCTACTAGAAGGGCTGCTCGCTGAAGGTTGTTTTTAAGTCTTATTCAAAAATCTGAAAGGTTCAAATCATTTGCAAACATATGGTTTGCACCCTAGTGTTTCATTATATCCAAACAGACCATAGCCTTGTACTCACCTATGAGGTCTTTGTTTAGAAATGCAAGGCCATCTATTATGTGGAAGTCAGACTTCTTTGTTTCATTGTTATATATCGGAAAATTGAATTCTACGTCCCAAGATCTGATAGATAAAATGTTTGAAAATAATGATTGATGGGTTTGAAATAGCAGTCCAAATTTCTTCATGTTACAAATATACCATGACACACACGATATACAGATGTATGCATTATTTTCGTGTGAAAACAGAAAGATAATGAAAGATGAGATGACCTTTGCCAGTCTTTAGTGCATTTTTCCCCCCATACAGTATGTTGTAAATCAAAGTTTCACTTGAGACAACTATGTCAAGTAAAATTAACGTGAAAGAGGCCAGCTTCTTAAATAAATTTAAAAAAAATAAAAAAAGTTGACTAACAGAGTTCAAAAGAGTTTTACCTTTTCCCTTGGGTTTTGTTGAGTTTTATGTCCCAAACAAAGCAACCATCCTCACAAGCAGCCAGCAAATACTGATCAGGACATGCAGGGACTGGACAAATTCGTAAAGGCGTAGAAGAGGCGTCAAGTATAAGAAGCTGACTGATAAAACAAATGAGACTACAATTCTTTAGCACAAGAAGGAATAACATACTTTTTCTATTAACTTGTACATACTGGATACTACAGACCCAAGGACACTCAAATTCGTCAAACCACCCATGGAGTCAAGTAATGTGACCCTGTTTTCCACATAATGGCACGGCTGCAGCAGCTACAAGGAAAGGCTTCAGTCGAGATAAGAGCATAATGTGCGATTAGAAGACGACATTGAATACAAGACTAGGGATATTTTTCAGAGCATTTGTGGTATATATACACGCACACACACTACAGTGTCTTCTATAAATACTGCTTAACCTTTCAATCTTTTCTAAATAAAATAAATAAAATACTGGTTTATCAACAAAAAAAAAGTGAAACATGTGCTACAGTTATTGGCCCCTTATGAATTCATACAAGAAAAAAGGAAAGATCAAGAGGTTAATAAAGACCCAGCCTTCTTGGATCATATTCACCAAGGGTGCCAATATTTGTGGAGGGCACTATATCATATTTCTCCTATCCTTTTTATTTATTTATTTATTTATTTATTTTTTAAATGCCATACCTAGCTCTGAAATTGTATTCACAATCTGGTACACCAATATCCCATAAGATAATTCTTTTGTCATAGGATCCACCTGGAAGGGAAGAAAAACAAAAGGGGAAAACTTTTTTTTTTTTTTTTAACTTCTTCCATGTTGTAGAAGACAGGATACATGACATTGCAAATGTTTAAATGAGGTTAGTTAACCGTATAGCAAGAAAAGGGGATTGGGATTTTCATCTCAGTAAAAAGGTGTAATTCTAGCTGTGTGGAGAGCAGTGCAAAGGAAGGGGGTTAAACCAGAAGGGAGTGAAGGGAACAATGCCAACACAAGGATGATGTGTTAAGACTTACTGAAAAGAAAAGTTTCCTGATGTGGGCTGAAGCATATGACAGAAATTGCCTTTTTGTGAGCCTTTATTTCTCCATAGGCTAAATTAATTTTTGGATGGATTAATTTTATTATTCCAAGCTTTCCAGCAGCAGCTAATATATTAATCTTCCTCTTCTGACCTTCTTTGTTTATCATAGTAAGTGTTGACCATGCCAAAGTAAAGAACTCCTAAAACACAGAATTGATATTCAGATGACAATTTGCCAATCAAGTTCCCAGACCACAAATAAGCCATATATCCATCCCAGGCATTCCTAAAATTTCTACTACTACTCCTGTGGTAGGCTTCTCCACCCTTTAAAGTATTGCATGCTGAAGTAAACAAATGACCTCAAGTCTTCAACTACCACTACAGAATCACACAAGACAACCTAGATCAGAAAACCACAACCTTCAAAGATGATTTTTTTTTTAGTTAGGTGTCAAAATGATAACCTCATACTCTATGCATTAGCATCATCATCATCCTTTAACATATGAAAAATATGCTGACACCTAAACATTTTTTCCTATGTTGGTTCAACAATGACTCCCTTTTTACAAGACAGATGTACCCACATAAAAAAAAATAAATAAAAATTCAGGACAAGTAAAGTCACTTCAGATTTCTGGTGGAAGGGTTTCCCCATTACCTTTACCCACCATAACTTTTGTTATTGGGATTTCTACTACAGAGATCGTACCACTGCTGAAAACTAACTCAATTTATGTGCCAGGTCTTGCGTTTAAATAACCCAATTGATGTCATGACAATCCTCACGTACAATTTTTATTGTATTTGTAGAGGACTTCAGAATTTGATGGCCGTAGAGACTCAACTCACCTGGTGAGAGACCCACCTCAAGATGTCTCCTCCACGTTACTTCCCGAATTAATTAATAATCTTTATAAGAAAATTAAATTAGACATCGAAGAAAACAGCCATCAGATAAAAGAGGATGTTGCTAAATTTTTTATTGCTAAAGACCCAAAGAAGATACAATTTTAAAAATAAAAAGATCAAAAGACCATACAAGCAGAAAATATCTAATTAAGTATGAAGATTAAAACTCTGGAAACTAAAATAAGTGATCAAGAAGACAAATACCGCAGAAACATAAGAATAAGAGGAATACCGGAAATAATTTCTCAAGATGAATTAGAATCTTATTTAATGGAATTAATACAAGAAGTAACACCGAATCAAATATTTAAGTATACACCTTTGGAACTATATTACAGAACTAATAAACCAACTCAAATAAAACAAGACCTTCCAAGAGATGTCTTGGTGAGATTTACTAGTCTACACACAAAGTAAAATATAATGGAGGACTACGGAATAACCCAATGCTAACTGATAAATTTAAAAATTTAAAGTTCTATCCAGACATATCATCAACAATACGTAAGGAAAGGAAACAATTTGAAGGACTGCAATATAGAATATAGATGGGGTTTTCCTAGTATTAAAATGACATACAAAAGGTATACAAGTGAACACTAAGAATATAGAAAGTGGAAGAGAAAAATGTAAACAACGGGGTATTTTGTAAAAGAAAAACTATACAAAGTATATGCTATTGGATATATATAAGTAATGTCAAGTTTATGATACAATACCCCATTTACATTTTTTTAATTTTTTTTCCCCTTTTCTTTTTCCTTAGAGTTGGTATACACGATTTCACTAATTTTGGGTACCATTCACTTTAATTTCAAAGACATATTAATGTTCTGAAAAAAACATACATCACTACACAATACAATATAACACTTTTTTTTTCACTTTTTTTTCTTTCCTTTCCATTTGGTATATATGATTTCACTAATTTGGTGTATTACTCACTTTAATATCAATGACATATTAATGTCTTGAAGAAGACATACATCACAATACAATATAACAATTTTTCACTTTTTTTTTTCCTTTCCTTTCCATTTGGTATATACGATTCTACTAATTTGTGTATTAATCAAGTTAATATCAATGACATAATGTCTACTAGTAGACATATCACTACACAATATAACACTTTATTTTATACACTAGATATTTACGATATCACAAATTTTCTACTTTTCCTCACTTTAATATTTACAAAATATGATCGATATAAGAGGTATATAACACTACACCAATATTTTTTTTGTAAAAGATATATATCACTACACAATATAATAAGACTTTTTTTCTCTTTTTCTTACATTTGGTATACATGATTCTACTAATTGTGTGTATTATTCATTTTAATATTAATGACAATGTCTTGTAAAATATATAATAATGTAAGATATTAAAGATTTTAAGTTTTAGAAATAAGAAAACGGTATTGTTTAGGTTCACAGAGAATATGCAAAAACGGGTACTTCCTTAAGATTAGTTACTATGAATGTGCAAGGCCTAAATACACCTTTAAAAAGAAACTATCTGAAAGATATGCTCTGCCAAAAAAAGTGGATGTTGCTCTAATTCAGGAAACCCACTGGATAAGAGATATAAAAATTTCCCAGAAATATTTTATTCAAATTTACAAGGGACCGTCAAAAAAAAAGTGGGGTAGCAATTATAATTTCTAATAAAGTACAATTTGAACTTATTCTACATGAAGATGACCCACAAAGTAGATCTCAAATCTTGATATGTAAAATTAAACATATACAATAGTAAATATTTATGCACCAAATATTAACCCCCCTAGATATACGAAAAAAACTACAATAGAGTACAACAGCTGAAAAAGGTATATTATATATGGGAGGAGATTTCAACTGCATTGTTGACCCAGAAAAAGACAAGAAAATACCTCTTAAATCAACAATAGATTCAAACATAAAAATGGAAGCAAGAAACGTGAACATTTTTTTTAGAAAACTATTTACTTTGACATATGGAGAGTTCTCCATCCCAAAGAACAAGATGTCTTTTTTTTCACAACCACATACTTCTTATTCAAGATTAGATTATATACTAACAGAATCAGACAATTTAAGATCTATAATAAAATCTAATATAGGACAAATAACATGGTCTGATCACGCTCCAGTATTTATTGAATTTAGGAATAACCAGGATTATAGAATTAACAGAAAATGGAGATTAGATGAATTTATACTAAATAAGGAAGTGATTGTGGAAGATCTACATAAAGAAGCTAACATATTTATGGAGAAGAATAATAATGGAGAAGTCTCAAATTTAACATTATGGAATACATTTAAATGTTTTATGTGGGGATGCTTAATAAAAGCAACCTATAACATAAAAAAGAAAAAAGGGTATTGTTTGGCAGATCTAGACAACATTAATATAGCTAAAAAAAGAGAGATTAAATAAACAAAATCCCAACCGAACCGAGTTAAATTTGAGATTACAAGAAAGGGTGAATAGAGGACTTCTAAGAACTAAGCAGAATTGGTATTATAAAAACAATCGAGTTGTTACCAGAGATGTTACTAGCATCAATATGTCCTATCTTAAAACCTAATAAAGACCCGAGTAAAGTACCTAGTTATAGACCTCTCTCTTTAATAAATATTGATATTAAAATCTATTCAAAGATCGTAGCTGAAAGGCTTAAGGTATATCTTCCAGATATAATTCATATGGATCAGGCGGGCTTTATTATAGGAAGACAATTAACGGATAATACCTGTAAAATATTGAATCTTATAGATATGGTCAATAAAAGCTCGATATACACTGCATTTCTAGCACTTGATGCTGAGAAAGCTTTTGACCGGGTCGACTGGCAATTTTTATCAGAAGTAATGGAAGCCTTTGGCATCTCGGGTGAATTTAAGAAAAATGTATTAGCCTTATATAAAACTCCCTCAGCTCAAATTACAGGCCCTATGTTTATATCAAACAGATTCAAAATTAGTAATGGTACAAGACAAGGTTGTCCCTTAGCCCCTCTGCTGTACGCCTTATCGATTGAGCCTTTAACTCAATCAATAAGGAATTCAACAGAGATAATGGGAATTAAAAATGAATATAAAATAACTTCACAGACGACATTATTTGAACACTTCCACATCCTGATAGATCAATAACATATGAACTTGATATTATTAATGAATATGGTAAACTTTCAAATTATAAATTAAACATCAATAAAACTCAGATCATTTCGCTTCATCAAACAGAGGCACAAGCTAAGTTAAGTTATATATAAATGTAAATTGGGGAAATAAAACGTTGGATTATTTAGGTATTAAAATAAAATATAAATTAAAAGAAATGATTAGAGAAAATTATACCCTCCTCATAAATAAAATGAAAAAGAAAAAAAACTCTCCGAATGGAAAGGACTTGAGATATCTCTTGGTTAGGGAGAATCAATGTATTAAATGCCTACTATATTCCCAAGATATTATATGTCTTAAGAGCAATACATTTGTTCCCTACTCCATTCTCTCTCAAATTCAAAGTCTGATTTCACTATACGTTTGGCAAAATAAGACTCCAAGAATCTCCTATAAAAATTCAACTAGAAGCAACCAAACAGGAGGTCTTGCGTTACCAAATATAAAAGAGATCCACGAGACCTGCATGTTAGCTCACACTCTTACATGGGATAAATCACAGAACGAAAACACTGCATGGTTTGAAATAGAAAAAGAGGCAATAAAGCCTGTACAACCCTATAATATTATTTGGTTAAATTATGAAAGGACCAAACATGTAAATTGTGATAACGCTGTGATTAAAGATTAAATAATAACTTTAGGAAAGTGGAAAAAGTATATGAAAATTGATAAAGGCCTTCTCTATTCAACTCCAATTGAAGTATTGACAAATTGTATAAGCGATTTAGATCTACGCAATTGGAGAGGATCTAATATAAAATATATATCCGATATCTACAACACAGAAACTTTTTTAACTTGGCCTCTTTTTAAAGAGAAATGGAATCTATTGACTTCTGATATATTTAATTATATACGAATAAAATCATTTTTGCAATCAGTAGGAGTCACGGGATCCCAGAGAGTGGAGGAATTTCTAAGTAAACACTATAAATTAAGAATAATCTACAAAATAAAAGTATTAAAAAATAGTTTTATATTAGAAGAACCTCTATTAAATAAAGAAAAATGGGAGAAAGATACTGGAGTAAATTACCAAATGGAGGACTGGTTAAAATCATATAATCAAATTAGGAAATACACATTGTCTAGGTATGCTTGAATTACATTATAAAGTTATACACAGATGGTACAGGACACCGGTACAGATAATAAAATATAATAAAAACATATCTAATCAATGTTGGAGATGCGAAAAGGAAGAGGGAAAAATATAGTGCTGCAACAACTAATCGATAAAATCGATAATAATCGATAATGAAATTCGTTGCCAACGAATTTCATTATCGATTAGTTGAATCGATTATTATCGATTATAAAATGAGGGTTTTTTCAGAGCAAACGCTCTGAAAAATCCCCCTCATTATATAATCCGTTTCACTGACTCACCGTCTCACAGCAGCAGCAGCTCATACTTACTCCCCCTCCCTGTAATCACCGTGACAACTGGCCCCGCCCCTTCCTTCTCCAGGCCAGAACCACATGGCTGTGACACTCATCTAACTGTAAGTATATATATATCTTAATATTTGGGCTACTGAAAGTTAGGGGAGGTGGGGGTTAATTTTGGGGCAGTTATGGTTAATGGGGTGTTTAGGGGCAGCTATGGTTAA
>VKOC01015236.1:0-19519 GCA_009364415.1 Spea multiplicata | reverse complement strand
TTCAACAATCCTTTCCTTTAACATTGTTTCCATTAATTTCCCCACTACAGATGTAAGACTAACTGGCCTGTAGTTGCCCGACTCCTCCCTACTGCCTTTTTTGTGAATGGGCACAACATTCGCTACTTTCCAATCCCCAAGGACAACTCCCGTTACCAATGACTCATTAAATAAATCAGTTAACGGTTTTGCTAGTACACCCCCCAAGCTCTTTTAATAACTTGGGGTGTATCCCATCAGGCCCCATCAACTTATTTGTCTTTAGCTTAGACAACTGAAGTAGAACCTCCGCCTCGATAAACGCACAAAATTGAATGATTCTGTCTATCTTTCTCACTTTGGGTATTTTTGTATTTACTAAAGGCTATCTTCTTGTCTTTTACGATTTTGGCCACTTCTGCAGAGTACCACAGCAGAGTCTTTATTTTTTTTACTCTTACTGACCAGCCTAATACAATTTTCTGTTATTTTCAATAATACAACTTTTAAATAATCCCAGTCTGATAATGACTCCTCTACACATACCCCCATTTTAGAAAAGTCAGCTTTTCTAAAATCTAAAACTTTTGTTTTTGTGTGGTGTGACTCAGTCACTGTTCATATATTAAACCACACAGACTAATGATCACTAGAGCCCAAACTTTCACCTACAGAAATATCTAACAAATCTCCATTTGTGAACACTAAATCCAATATGGATTTTAAATTTCCTTTTATTTGCCAACCTGCCCCCCCAGTTATGCCACTCTGCCCCCAGAAATGCTCTATACCCCCCTATTTGCCACTCTGCCCCATGATATGCCTTATACCCCTGTATGCCACTCTGGCATATAGGGGGTTAAAAGGCATATCATGGGGCTGAGTGGCATATAGGGGGGTATAAAGCATTTCTGGAGGTATATAGGCATATCATGGGGCTGAGTGGCATATAGGGGGTTAAAATGCATTTCTGGAGGTCCAGAAATGCATTTTAACCCCCTATATGCCACTCAGCCCCATGATATGCCTTTTAACCCAGCATGTACTGGCTGCCTTGGCTTGATAGGAGTGTGATTGCTGTTAGCAGTTTGATATCAGCAATCACACTCCTATCAAGCCAAGGCAGCCAGTACATGCTGGAACCTGGGGATGATAGTAGTGGGATTACAGCCTCCATATGCCATGCTACAACAACCACCCCCCTTACACATCCATGCTATCACACACACACTCATTCACAAACATTTAAATACTCATTCATTCCATTAATCACACACACTTCACACATACTCAAAAACCCTCCCCCACCCCCTCACCTGAACTGCAGATCTCCCACTCGCAGACTTCTGCAGGGGACCGGCTGTAGCAACTTCTCTGGCCCCGCCCCCAGAGGAGGGAGGGGGGAGATAGAGCTCTGTGAGGACGCTGCAAGCTTCCTGCCCTGCTTCTAACAGAAGAGACGCTGCTCGCGACCGGTAAGCAGCATGGCCCCAGCATTTTTTTGGGGTCTGATTAGAAGACGACCCCGATTATAAGACGAGGGGTATTTTTCAGAGCATTTGCTCTGGAAAAAACCTCGTCTTATAATCGAGCAAATACGGTATCGAAGTGCACTTAGTGATTCAAGGGCAATAAGCGGATAATAACCTGATGACTTTCATTTTTATAGTAAGAAAAGCATGAGGATGTGTCCAGAAGCACCACCATTTTGCCCAAAGATAACCTCCTATGAATATCAGCAAAAATGGCAGAGCTTGGGAAGTCATGTTCCTGGAGATGCAGACGAGGAACGACGATGGAAGACAGAAGAGAGAAGAACACGATGATGCAAAATAAGAAGATAAAGAGGGTGTTAGGGAATAAGCAGAGACGCAGAAGCAGTCAGCAGAAAAGGTAGAGAGAGACATTCATGGAGCGTGAAAGAAAGAAATAATGAATGACAATGAGACTGTGAAAAGTGAATGAGAGGGTGAGAGAGCATAAGTGAATGGGCCCATATAATTTAAACAAAACCCCTGAGCTTTTTGTTTCATTTTAATTTGTGTCATGGAAGGTTTTGCCTCTGTTTCAGAGATTTGGGCCACTGGAGGAAATATGCAAGTCCAATAAATATGATCTTTGCTTTCCCATCCACTTTGCATTAATAGTAATCAGATGTAACTGAGAGAGTGAATAGTAAGAGTGTAAGAGATTAAATTTGTCCAAATAATTTTTGGCACATTTGCAAATGTCTACGTGGGACTTGAGTTCAACAACAAGTGTATGCCAGCTGACAAAATAAAGTGGAAGAATTAAAATTCAACTCAAATATTGATTACAGATAGTTCACATTTGCTCATTAACAGTCAACTACAGGAGATCTGAGTTGATATGAACAACTTGGTCCTCCCTCCTCACTCCTTGTGCTAGAGGGGAAAACTCATCCTTCTGTAATAGACTTCACCTCCCTTCTTATAAGATAAGGATCACTTTTGCAAAAGCATTAGCATGCGAAGACATGGCTTCAGTTAAGTGTGGTCAGTTGAATTAATTTTTAAGTGGCTGACCACTGAAGTTTTTACTGAATATGTACTCTTGAGTTGTAATTCCGCAAAGACATCAAAGGCAGCCTTGGGTAACACAGTACTAGAAAAAAATGTTTGTGAATCTGAAAGGAGGGTTGTTTAATGTGAAAAATAATAGTCTCCAAGGATTCTGCAAATCGGTAATTAGACTTTGCCTGTCAATATTCTAGGTAATTCTCTCTCATAAATGGATTGGGACATATTAACTGAAGGGGCACCAGCATGGAGATGGAGATGTGTTCAAGTGTTCTTTGACCTTTTAATATTTGAAAATGTCTTGTCACGAAGAACATTTGGTTATGCTGATGGATCTATAGTTCATTGGAAGCCGGGAGTTAACTAATTATAACCTATCCCCCATTCTTTGGTGGCAATGTATAATGTAGCATTATAATATTGTTTCAGATTTGAAAATGATGGTCAATGTCCAAAGTGCTGTAAAGTTTGTGTTTTATTTATTTTCCATAGGTATGCTAGGTGCCATTTTAACTGTCCAAAACTAGTGCATAACTATATGGGGAGAGTTTGTAATGTTTAGATATGATGTGGTGATTCTTTAATAGCTGGATAAAACATTGCAATACTGCGGATATTATAAAATCATGAGTGCTATAGATTTTTCTGTCTCTCTTTCTCTGTCTACTTACACGAATTATCATAAGTATGACTTCATTTCACTTACTCTTGCTGCTACATGCAAGTGGTGGAAAATTGTGCCACAACATACAGGCATGTATTTCAATAAAAGGCAGAATTTCTCATCAACTTCCACATACGGGTGGAGCCTCCAGACACACATTCTTCCCAATTAGAGGCTGTCCCTGTGGCTCCATCCTTTTGTGGAAGTGGAATTATTCAGAGAGGCCAGAATAATGGAGATCAATTCACGGAGAAAGATCCATTCTGGCTTCTCCAAAAGGAAGACTGGGACACAGAAGCGGATGGGAAGGAACAAACAAACAACAAAATTTGGACCTCTTTGCTTCATTTCCATTTGTTTCGTTTTAGGTCCCTCAGTGTTTTTGGACATTCGTACAACTTGACAAAATTGGTAAATTTCATTACAATTGAAATCTGTATGAATCTGAATGCACAAGTCTACTAAAAGCACAGGTTATGATGACCGTTTAAGAGGTGATGATGAACACAATTAGTATGTGTAATGATCATTTAATGTGTAATGTGTCATTTATAACTGTTATAATGTATACAACTTATGTGAATGTCAACTAATGGAACGTAGCAAACTTGTGGTTTTGCTTGCCTGCATTTTTGCTGCTATTAGTATTATAAGAAAGAACCTACACCAGGACCTTGGGTATATTCTGTCCATTTTTATACTTACCCCATTATGATAGAAATACTATGACTAATAGCTATATGCCTATTCTACCATAAAAATATCTTACTATATTCTTATTACTGTAACCATTTAGTAACCTTGGAATTAAGAAACAGTTGGTTTAGCATTGTTACCCATGACTGCTGTCATTAAACAGCTGATGCATGAATAACTAAAAAAGCAGTTATTGAGTGAATCATTAACACAAAAAATAATTAATTTTAGTGACAACATTATTGAAGATTATCTGTCTATTTTAAACAATGACATTGCAATGGATTATTGCATGTTTTTCAAGATCAATTATGTTTTTTTTTCAACTATTATTCAAGCATGGTAATGCTACCCTTTAAAAGCAGGAGAGAACACGTTTTGTCTAATATGATTATGATTTTATGATTTGCTTGTTATAATCAGGTTCCACACCCTAGGGCTCACAAAACCTATTTGGCAAAAATGAAATTAACTGTATAGTATGGAACTTATATTTAATAATAGTATTTCCGGAATTAATTTTATCAATTTTTTTTTTAGAAAAATGTTTACATTATGAAAGTGGTTGTTACATTCCTAAAAAAAATCACAGTGCACAACTGTAAAGCTAAAACAAACATGATAATGTCATAATGGAAATTAAGTCATGGAGTTATGCAAGTGTTTGCAATCTGTGGGAGAATTGGTATTATGTTACTATGTATTTATCTTCTACATTAAATTGAATACACAATATTTACAGAAATGTGTGAAAGTATTTTTTTTTTTTAAAAAAAAAAATATCAAGACCACATGTGCACACAGTTATCTTTTTTTATGTCAGAAGGACATTTTTTAAAGAGGGTTTTTTTTGCCAATTACACTTGGTACATGAAACTGCCGAGACATCAGAAATTGTTACATTTGTAGCAAGCAGTTCAATTCCATGAATTTGATGTTGTAGATTTAAATAAGCATAGATACTTTAGTGGCATAAATCCTGCAAAGCAATTAATTTGTTAACCATATAAAGGGGAAAATATTACTGATTCACTGACACACAGTATTTTTTTATGTAACTCTTTCAATTGCTGATACATAGTTGACGTCAATTTTTATTATTGGATTGAAAGGTTTAATTGTCTGTTTTAATGTCTCTATGTACAGTACGCTGACATTTCAATATTTGAGGATAACAAAATATTTTTAAAAAAATTACGGTAATTAAAACAGAAGTGAATGTTATTCCCTTATAGATGGGTTTGGACAAAACACTGGGTGGTAATATGCCTATCTGGGAACTTCCAAGGGTAAGGGTAGGCTAGACAGAGCTCTTACTCTGAAAGAGCACAGCTAGCTGTGCATTGGGGAGGGGCCAGCCCTATATAACTTTGATTGGGATGTAAGAGCAAGAAGAGTGAGCAGTGAGTAGACATGATGAAATGCCACTCTGCTGCCCCAAGAAAGATGAAACTGGAGACCCAACAGAGTTCCCGGCACCGGTGCGGGGAACTCTGATCTCTGACAGTCGGGGAAGGTCTACGCGACGGACGCAGACAAACCCCCGCTGCCAACTCCACCTCCTTCCGGCTGCAGCGGAAGGAGACGTCAACCCGCTGCCCCGGCTGGAAGCACCGATAAGAGAGGGGAGAGAGGGAGGGGAGAGAGGGAGCCACACCTCCTTCCGGCTGCAGCGGAAGTAGTCTACGCGGATCGCGTAGACATCAACCCGCTGCCCCGGCAATACAGCAGGAAGCACCGGTAAGTGTGTGTATGTGTGTGTGTGGGGGGGAGACAGGAGGATCCAGGTCCCCTGCAGCGGTGCGGGGGATCAGGATCTTAGTCTCCTAATCAGACCTCTATTTGAGGTCTGATTAGAAGACGACCCCGATTAGAAGACGAGGGGTATTTTTCAGAGCATTTACAGAGCAAATACGGTATTTTTTTCCATCAAAATTAAAATGAAATGTAAAATTTGTACACTGTCAATCAGACCTGAATAAAGAGTATCACCGAATGGAGAGTTAAGT
Organism: Spea multiplicata; assembly: GCA_009364415.1. NCBI lineage: Eukaryota > Metazoa > Chordata > Amphibia > Anura > Pelobatidae > Spea > Spea multiplicata. The sequence continues at coordinate 13,631 of VKOC01015236.1, read as the reverse complement.
AATACAAAACGACAGAGTTTGTGAAGTGTACTTGAAACACAACAAAAAGAAAAAAAGTAGCAACGTAGTAAAATAAGACAAAATGACATGTACTGTGGTCATGAGCAAATACGATGATAAAGTATTCCAATGCATCAGAGGTCAGAGGGTGGCATAAGCGGCTCAGTCAAGTAGATGTAGAAATGAAAAAGTACAACTAGCGTCCAAAGTCATACATAATTCTCAGGCTTTGACCTCGGTCTCTGCCCCGGCCAGGCGCAGCTGCTCAGCACCCATTTCGGGTTGGTAAACCATGGGGACCACACTTTCAAATATTGGTTAGGAGTATGCGATGACCAATGTGACATCTTCTCTGTGTCTTTCAAAAGTTGTCAGAACCTCCAACATAGTCGGGGGCATTACGTTTTTCCACTTTTTAGCTATACACAGTTTGGTAGCGATAATGAAGTGGATGATTAATTTCTGCATGGGGTAAGGGTCTGGGAACATATGTAGCAGTGGAATTTCAGGTAGAGGCTCCAATGCAAGATGGAAAATAATTTTAACCATAGTGGATGTAATATCGGACAGGTTCACCACATATTCTACAATAATACAACAATCCTAACTAAAGATGGAGTAATACTCAAATATGTTTTGTGAAGTTCAGTAAAGCAATGACCATTTCCTTCACTGGTATGTCTCTGGTATTTTATTACAAAATACTAGTTTACTTTTCCAGGTTCCATTTCATCTAGGATTCTGTTACCTCAGTTTATTATATAAGAAACTGAAATGTAAAAAGAAAAGGAAAAAACTGTACCTTTAACTACTCTTTCAAAAAGTACAATTAGACAGTATATTTAGTGATATCTTTGACAGGTTGAACTTATTGGACTTTTTCAATCTCCATAGCAGTGATATTTGTTTTACCTATTACCTACAGGTGGTTCTCCAAAACAATATGCAACAATATATGGAATAATGCCAGACATATGAAAATGGGTCAAAAGCAATTTAGACAAATTTTACTGGTTCTATTTTGGCCTGTTAATTTTCAAGCTCATTTGGTTCGACCAAAAATTTGGGGGCATTTTTAATTCAGGAACTTGTTGCCCAGTGCCCACATTCACTGTCTCACATTCTCACTCACTCACTCACTCATTCTCTCTGACGCTCTCATGCTTTCTTGCCTTCTCTGCCTCTCTTCTCCTAGGAATAATTATAGTGTTCAATGTCAATGAGATATTGTCAAGTATAAAAGGGGGTTTTATAGCTTATAGCTTGGAGGAGAGTAGAGGGAGACAAGATATCATTTAACACACTTTAATGCATGTAATTGCTCTTTAAATTTACATGTGGTCTGTTTTAGAAAGGCATACTGGAATTTTGGAGACTCTCTCAAATGCAATTACCTCTTTCCATATTCATCAGCTGAATGTCCTGCAGGGGATGCATTCAGCTGAATGCATTATTGATATTATTTATTGTTTTTATATAGCACCATCAAATTCCGTAGCGCTGTACAATGGAATACATCTCCCTGCATGTGATGTATTCACCTCCAGTCAGCTGGCTCTGGTGAACAATGTGTTTAGACCACAGGGTGTAAAGTCTTCCCACTGACTGCAATGGGAGCACTTAAGCTGTCAATTTGTCAATTTGGACAAATTGTTAGTTTTTTGTCAATTTTGGAGAACAAATTTTATTTTGTCAAGGTACAGCTGAATCAGGACTTAGCTACTGGTACAGAATGTATTGTAAAAAATTATAATAATGAAATAATAATAATAATCCAAAATGTGGGACAAGCGAGTTACCGTGAAACAAGCCAAGGTCAGGAGCCAGAATGGATAGTCACACAAGCTGAGCCCAGAAATCTGCTTAATCTAGAATGAGACAGGAATCGAAAACTAGAATGGAAGTTAGGAAGGTCGGGTCATACACTGAGATCAAACACCGGAGAAATACACTCATGGGTCTGGAACCACAAAAGAGCAATCAGGAACTGAACCAACAAGGTAATTCTAGGCGTAGCCTGAAGGAAGAGGTTTAGCTGGGTTCAGAATATATATGAGGAAGTAGGTGTGACAAATAGAAAATCATGTAGAAGAGAAATCACCAGTGCAGGTAGGCTGCCCACCCTGACATGTTTCCTGCCCTGTCAGTATGGATAAGATTGAGAGGGCTTTTTCCATTTGGAAACAAAATTCCTTTTTACTCTTTTTCACTCTCATGCTGTCTCACACTCTCACTCCCTTTCTATCACACTCTTACTCATGTGCCGGTCTCCTTTCCAGCTTCTTCTCGTCACTCTTCTTGTTCTTCTGTCTTCTTTCTTCATCTGCTTCTCCCCATGTGTTCTTTCTTTTCTACTTGGTGAACCTGGCCTCCCAGTGAAGTCTCCGGGCACACCTTCTTCCCAAAATTTAAGAACCAGGGGAGGTTATCCCTGTGGCTCCACCTTTTTGTGCACAGAGAAGACAGAAAAACACACAGATAGATTTGTGGAGGAAGAGCTTTGTAGAAACACTTTTCTTTTTCCACAATTCTGGTCTCCTGGTGAACTTCTGTGAAAAGGCACAACCTTCGAGTACCCCCTCTCCTCTGTTCCTCCAATCAGTAAATCTTAGTTTTTTTGTGGACAAAGTATTTATTTATTGGACTAATGATGAAAATACATTTCTATCAATAACACATATTTTTGAAAAAGTAGAGACCAAGCATTGTCAAAATACAGAAAAACATGCAAATTATAGCTACTTCTGCATAATTGATTTTGACAATTATCCATTATCAGTGCGTAATGCTATTTCATTTTCCTCCTATCCCATGATTATTTACTATCTTTCATCCAAGATGACTCAGCCATTGATCCACTGACGGCAGCTGGCAAAAACGCCTTGCTGACTTTCTAAGGGAAATTCTTGTAATAAATTATAAGACTTCTGAATTGTTTAAATAGCAATATTTTTGGAAACAAACATACCTCTTTTTAATTTTTTATTTTAATGTTATGGTTTATTGGACATACTTTCAGAACTGGTGACATTCTGATCACGTTGTAATCGCATCATAGTAACACTGAGCTAAAGCCATGTAAAAGTATAATTTGACGACAAATATGACCTGGCATTTATAGCTTCCAAATCATATTGGTGATTCAGTTTCCTAAATTAGAAGCCACCTGCATGTTTATGGTATTGTAAGATTAATTTGGCCACCTGGATACTGCATGCTAACTTGCCAAAAAGAAGCAATAGAAAATTGTATTTATAACAGCATGTTTATACAAGGGGATTTATGTATTATTGGATGTTTTTTACTGGTCTATATAAAATGATAAGCTCTTTGAAGTTATGTAAACGGATTAAAAAATAGTTGCTCAAGATGTTAGGACAAATTGGTACTTTTTAAATTAATAAATCGGCAAATCAAGTGAATATGCAAGTAAAATTAAAAAGTAATCTAACTAAAGATATCAAGATATAGTCTACTGCAGCACTCAACCATTGCAGTGTCTTTAGTTTTGTCAAAAAATAGGTTTTAGCTAACAACTAGCAATAACATTAAAAATTGCCGAAGTCATTAACACATGTTAAGACATTGGAATATAAGGAAATAACGAGTCTGTTCTTGTGAGCTTGCAATCTATTGAGAAAAGTGTTAAGACCACTTTGCACTAGAACAACTTTTTCTGAGCAATTCATCTCTTGTAGGCATCAACTCTTTTTAGAGAAAGACTAAGTTAAGTTGTTGCCGATCAATACAATCTAGATAATTTTTGTTTACTTTTAGCATTGGTTCAACTAAAGAGAAGGAGTCATTAACTCTTTTGGGATCGAAGTTGTTTGTCATTTTACCAAATGTTTGGTAAATTATGTCTCCCCTTTTCCAAATTTGATGATCCTGCACAAATAATACATTGTTTTGTTAAGGAAAAGCTGGGAATTCTTAAAATCATAAAAATACATAAAAAAAATAATTCTTAGTGATAATAGAAAAAATACTTATACTATACTGCAGGTGGCATAGATAAATAATGACTCAGTTTAGGTTCAGCAACATCTCCTGATTACAGTCATCCTTTATATATTGCCCTATATTAGATATTTTATAATAACTTAAGGGTTTGTTTTATAATTTTATTAATTATATATATTTTTGTTTATAATACTATACTAGTAATATTTTATTTTATTTTTTTTTTGTTTTCTTAATTTGCTTCTCTCTCTCCTCCTTCGCTATACAAGTGATCTGTCATCTGGAAGAGCAATTAGCACTGGCATCCTGTCTGAAATGCAAGTGCTTTAAAATGTTTAAAACCTTGCAAGATTGTGTAAAACGTGTAACTCTATCCTTGAAATGGACCCAATAAAAATCAGAGTAAATAAGAAAAAGTTTGGTAGAACTCTGATGAATCACATTCCATAAGCAAGTGTCCTTTTTGGCTGTTTAGATCTTGCTATGCCTCACCCCCAAAAATACTACTACTATTATGCTATCTGCCTTGTTAATTATATCCATATTATAATGGTGTGTGATGGTTCACAATGTATAAATACCGTTTGTAGGCAATTTCAATGCTGCAGTTAATGTGTAGTAATACAAACAAGAACACATGTTTCTTCTAATTCATATTAAATATACAGAAACAAACAAGTCCCATTATAATATATAAATATGTAGATGTGTCATGAAGTTCCATTGACCACTGGGTGATTTGCAAATCTGCAGTCTCATACTCAGATCTGAAGGGCTGGATAATTGCAAATGATTTGAGTGTTCTTGATTTAGGACACTTTCCATGTTTAGTCCAACATTTTAAGTTAGAAAAAAAAAGTGTCACACAATAGCAGGATAAAAGACACTATAGTCAGGTAGGACACAAGGATACGGTAACGAACAAGCCGAGGTCAGGATTCCGGAAAACAGGATAAATGGCTAAACACGCCAAGGTAAAACACAATGGACTGGATATCAAAAACGCACTCTGAGGACTAGCACAAGGCATAGATGACCATCAGAAGGCAAGGATCCCTCATACTGAGCCAGTTAAACAGCAACTAGAAGTGTATGTTCGAATTTGCCACCAAAACAGTACAAACATCACTGCCTGCAGTTTGGGAGTTCACCATTAGAAGGCACGTGAGCGCCGAAACAGGTAGCCGCATGGAAGGATGTCTTCCTCTCCTAATTTGCTGTCAGCCATTAGCCCAGACCTCTGATGAAGCTCTGAGGAGCGAAACATGTCAGGGGGCTATTCGTTTGAGTTTTTAATAAGCCTGTGTCACTGGTCATAACTCAATTATTTCTGTTGTTAGGACTGCAGCCATCAACAGTATATATGATCTAATATTATTAGTGTTATACAGCTGTGGGCATATGCCCTTATGTTACAGTGACGTATACCTTTCATGGTAGGACTGGTGACACTGGTGTTTTTAAAATCTTTTTGGTTATACCTTTTAACAAACATACTAATAAAAGTTATGTTCTAGGGTGGGGTTATAATAAGGGTATTTTTGATCCCAGGAATGGGATTGGTTTGTTTTTGGTGGTAACTTACCCTTGTCCCCGCTGGGGCATTATTTTGGAATTGTAAGTAACATTAAGTTTCTTTTATTGTAAATATAAAAATACAAAATTATGTGGTATGTTTTACTTTAATTTTAATTTGTTTTTCCCACTCTTTCTGTATCAGTAAATATCTTTAAGGGGTTAACCATAAAAAGAATCAATGGAACAACACATATTAAACTACATTGTGGCTGGGGCCAATCTCGTAACTCAGTAGACTTTTACTTCTACTAAGTAGAAGAAAAACCTAAAAATAAAACTGATAACATTTGTAATTAGGAGCATTAAAATATGGGAGGCTGCTGAACTCCATTAAGGCATCATTATCTAGTTTCTAGTTCATGATTTTTTACCCATGGTTTGGGTAACAGATTTTGATAATAATAAGTTTAGATCTAACAGCATTCACAACATGATCATGCTGTGTATGTTTGAAAATGCTCCTTGCTTGTCTGCCTTTTTTTTCTGGCTGTATTACCCAACAGGAGTACAAATGATTTAAAGTCCAGATGCCGAGTAATTTGAGATGCTAAAGCTTCCTACAGTGAAGCAATTATTGCCTTGGAGGGTCTTATTATGATCACCATGCATTGAGTTCAGTAAAAAGCAAACAAGCTCTTATTGCCATGCATTTGCCTAGCTCTTTGAATATATATTCAAGGAAAAGGATACCTTTCATTGTCTTGTGTCCATCCGTGGGCTTATTATTCACTCTTGACTAAACAAGTAATAATAATAGTGATTTGTTGAGATCTTATTTTTACTACCATACAAAACAAATTTGAGGCACTCAACCAAGAATGGATAGCCGCTTCATAATCTGTCCTACGGTTTGTCCCTGATTGGGAGCATCTTAAGTTTTAGTTCTCTTGCGCCAATATAGAGAAAAAATCTCCATTAACATATCAGCCTGATCCTGCCCCAAGGGCAGCCCGGAACTGAAATGTGAGGCAAATTTCCCCTGCAGAGTAAACCAACAACCCCAGATGTATGTTTTTAGTCTTTATTGGCATTTTCTGTGGGATGCGACATATAGCAAATACTAAACTGTATTTAGCAGTAACTTTCTTACCAGTCTTTCAAAGCCTGTAATACAGCAATCACAGTGTGTAACAGACTTCTAATCATGTGACTATGGACCATGTATATACATAAATAAAACATAATAACACAGTCCAATGGAGAGATTTTGGATTTTCTATACGGAACCATACAGAGCACATGTCTTTGCACGTTATATACCGTATTTGCTCGATTATAAGACAGACCCCCAAAATCTGAATATTAATTTAGGAAAAAAAGAAAAAGCCTGAATATAAGACAACCATATAGGAAAAAAGTTTTACCAGTAAATGTTAATTCATGTAAACTATGTGAACAATTTTTTTTAATAAAAGCTATGATTGAGAAAAATGTTTATTTCCTTTTTTTTTTCAACTTGCCCCCCAGTTATGCACATCTGCCCCCAGGCTTGCCACTCTGCCCAGAAATGCCTTATACCCTCTATATGCCACTGTGCCCCATGATATGCCTTTTAACCCTCTATATGCCTTTTGAACCCCTATGTACCACTCTACCTCCAGAATTGCCTTATACCCCTATATGCCACTCTGTCATTCAGGGGGTTAAAAGGCATATTATGGGACAGAGTGGCATTAAGGGGGTTAAAGGCATTTCATAGAGCACTCTGCCTACAGAGGCAAAGTGGCGTATAGAGGGTTAAAGGCATTTCTGGAGGCAGAGTGGCATTAAGGGGGTTAAAGGCATTTCATAGAGCACTCTGACTACAGAAATGCCTTATGCCCCCCATTTAACACCCCCCAACTTACCGGTGCTTCCGACTCCATTGCGTGTAGCCGGGCAGTGTGTAGACGTCTACACGATTCGCGTAGACAACTTCCGCTGCAGCCAGAAAGAAGGTGCGGTTAGCAACGGGGGTTGTCTGTGCCCATCACGCAGACCTTTCCCGGCTGTCAGTGAGAATTCTCCGCTAACCGCACCTCCTTCTGGCTGCAGCACTGCCCCGACTACACGCCAGGGATTCGGAAGCACCGTTAAGTTAGGGGGCATAAGACAGGAGGATCCAGGTCCCCTGCAGCGCTGCGGGGGATCTGGATCTTAGTCTCAAAGTTATACCTATTATACCTATTTGAGGTCTTATTATAAGATGACCCTGATTAAAAAAAACCTTGTCTTATAATCGAGCAAATACAATAGTTATCTCTGGTCAGTGCCAGCACATGCTCAGGGAATCCTGTGGGGGCTACTCAGACCCCCATGTGCATGCAAGACAAGTGTTCCAATTAACTTCAAGCAGCCAATTAGTGGCAAGATGTATCAGACCACTGATGAGGAGGACTACTGCAGCAATAGGGCTGCAACTTCTAGGTCAGGTAAGTGTTCTATTTTTCAACAAATTCATTTAATATGTGTTCTTCTTTAATGGTAGTGAAATATGTAGGTAGAGCTTAGCCCTATAGAATAATAAAATATATATATATATATAATAAATAAATGCAATATAATTTCTTATAAACCGAAATACATGTATGTACAATGATGTATGCATTATTAATGGTTTCATTAGAAATTCAAGATAAATGAAGGCAGTTTATTCTGTAAAACAAATATATATATATATATATATATATATATCTTCAGAAAAAAAGGGGTACTAAAAATCTAAGATTATCAAAGTTTTTTTTTTATATCCAGTGTTTAATCTAGCAGACAGATCTGCACATTGTAATTTGTAATCTCTGGAGAAAGTATCTGACAGGAGCTATGATTACAACGTTTATAATGGTTAAGCGGACACTGTCTTGCTATCATTTTCATGGATTTATTGTTTGTTTGTTTTTTTAATTGTTTTCACATCTTCACTCTTTTTGGAATGATTGCACAAAGCAACAATCAGGGATGAAGATCTGGAATTGGTTGAGTAATATTTGGCTACAATACACTTTTTATATGAAAGCATATAGACATATGGTCTTTGCTATTAAATGCACACATTAGGAGATGTCCACCACTTAATATTCAAACTCTGTCTCAAGAGTATAAATTAATAAGTATTAGGTGACTTCTAATGAGGATTTTCCCTTTTAAAACCAGAATGAGTTATCAAAAGGGACCTGGCAGATTTTCAAAGACATTTTCTGACCTTCTAGTATGCTGGTCCACATTAAATTTTAACAAGATGCTATATATCTGGAAGGTCTATTAGAATTCTTCAGCATAAGAGCTATTCTATTTTTTCCCCTCAACAAACCACTGAAGCAGAAAAAGAGAATCTATCCAAAATAACAAGGGCATGTTTAAATTATGCAAATGACATAAAACATATTCTAATTCTACTAAATAATCTGCACACGTTAAATTTGGATATTAATAACTGAGAACAAAGTTCTCACAATTATTGCGATATTAATTAATGTTTACTTCAAACAATATCAACAACGAAACAAAGGCATTGTTTCTTATCTCAGTTGTTGCATAAACAATTACATTTTATAATAATAAAAAGCAAAGTAATGTATTCTTTTAATTGATTTCTTTAGATTAGATTTCTAGTATTATTTTGACACTGTATCGTTCGGTTACAAAATATGGTAAGATCATCTTTATAGAATGTGCGAGGATTCAAAAGTCACCAGTCCAGGAGATATTCTATTCATGGCCAGAAATAGTAAATACAATACACTACCATTCAAAAGTTCACTTAAAAAAGTGTCTTTGGTTGTAAAGGAAATTAAAATAACAGCAAATGGATCAGAAATACAGCTGGAACCCTTTATCAGCAACCATCACTCCTGTTTTTCAAGAGCATGTTGTGGTAGCTAATCCAAGTTTATTTTTAAACAATTATGTTAGCATAGCTAGAAATTAACTCAGGCATTTAGTGGTAGTGTGTGGGTATATTTATTAGATGTTGAGGAAACAAGACAATCCAACAAGATTGGCAAGACAAGAGAACCTGGAACTGCAAGATTGCTACTACCACAGCAGACCAAATGAGGTGGGATATATGAAGTATATGAGAGAACTATGGGTGGATAGAAGATCCACACCAACAGTATGTAATGGCTAGTAACTAAATGCTTCAACATAGTGAAGAGCAAGTTACTCTCACAACTTGAGATTGACCGACTGCACAGTACAACTCAGATGCAGGATGACCCAGAACAACTACAAATTGTGCAGCTGACACCAGAAGCCAAAACTTCACCCCTGCCATTACAGCGTACAGCAGCTTAGATGAGGCATAAGATCAGGGATAAACTAGCTACAGTCAGTGCTCAAGATTGATTCCCAAGATTCAGTGGAGAAGAACCATCACCCTAGACAGACCAACCTGAGCACAGTCTGGATTGACCACAGGAAAGCGTATAATTCAATGCCACAGACATTGCTCTGAGAATGCCTGGAGCAAGGAAGGCAGCAATATCCAAGTACTACCAAAAGATAAGGGAAACCCTGAAGAGCCAGCTCAATGAGAAGAACAAGATCTGCACCATCAACACATACACCCTGTCAGTCATCAGATATCCTGCTGGCATAGTGGCATGGAGGAGACAGAGGCTTCTGTCATGAAGACCTGGAAGCTGCTCACAATGTATGGAGGTTCCACCCCAAGTCCAACACCAAGACACTGTACAACAGCAGAGTCTGGCAAATGTCAAAGCCACTGTCCTGGATCGCCCACACCAGGCAGGACTCAAGGTGCAGGCTATATAGAGAGGCTTCTGAGACAGTGGCAGGTTGTAAGATGCTCACAGGACCAACATACACTGAATGGCACAGCCAAGTGGCCGCTATTGTGTACAAGAACGTCTGCACAGTATGGGCTAAACCCTCCCGAATGGAAAATTCCACAGAAGGTTGAGGAGGAGATCCCGTGGGACTTCTATATCCAGATGGAAAAGCAAGTACTGGCCAATCAACTAGTGCAGTGCTAAGAACAGCTAAGATACTGTGCCCTCAAATTCCCAGGCCTCTGGTAGATGACCTGTGGTTGAAGACACATACCACCCTTCTGAAAGCACCTACAATGGGAAAATGACCATAAGAACTGGGCCACAGAGCAATTGAAGAAGGTTGCCTGATCTGATGAATTACGTTTTCTTTTATATCACTTCGATGGCCGGGTGCACGTGCGTCGCTTACCCGGAGAACTCATGGCACCAGGATGCATTCATGGAGGCCCCACCTCGCAACTTACATGACTTAAGGGATCTCCTGCTAACATCTTGGTGCCAGATACCACAACACACCTTCAGAGGTCTAGTGGAGCTGTTTTGGTGGTAAAATGTTATGGCTGATCAGTGTACGTCCACTGTATTAATAGGCTGCTTAGCAGACTTGCCATCCAGGCTGACTTTTGCCAGACTTCCCCTCTCTCTCATACTCATGCTTTCTAAATGTTTTTCCTACTTCTCTGCTGACCACTTCCACTTTCGAATCTTCTTGTTCCTCATCCACTCTCTTCTGCCTTCTGTTTTTCACTGTTACCTATAATCCCAATATTTTCGGTGATGTTTTCTCCCCCAAGTGAAGATGAAATACAGAAGGTAGAAAAGAGAAGATGGAGAACAAGAAGTGGGTGGAAGTGGACGGTACAGAAGGTAGAGAAACATTAAAGAGAGTGAGATTGCGAGAATGAAGGCAACAAATATGAAAGGGCCTGCAAATTTCAGAAGAAATCTCAGTATGGTGTCTGAGTTGGGATTCTCACCCACGTATCACATGACTGCCGACAATTGTGACTGTGATGACAGTGAAACCTATTTTTCTTCAATGCTTTACCTCATCACTGTATACAACCCTATTTAAACATTATTGCCATAACTATTTGATTTAATTTGTATGCTCTTCTACCAAGGCTATCAGCAGTTTAGGAACAAAAATCAACATGTAGCCAAAGGGCAAATCCCTACAGACACCATTTCGATGTTCTTTCATAGGCAGTGTTTATAAAATACTGGGGACTGGATTTCCATTTCACTGAAAAAAAGCTCAATTTAAACTGTGCAGAAATGCTTCAAAAGGTAGCATTAACTATTAATTTAACTTAAAGGATTTTAATAGTAAGCTCTTAGACATACACATTAGATAAATCCATAGATCATTGCAATATTCATAGAGTATACTAAGAAAAATGTATTTTGCGATTCTCATATTTTCATACCTGGGAAATTCTGGGCTCCGGTTACTCGGAGCCTTCCCTTGCGGGACACGGCCAAGACTGCACACTGACGCCAGTAGGAGTTCCCGCTGATGTCGCGGGGGCTCCCACTGACGTCAGGGGAGTTCCCACTTACGTCGGCGGGAAACACTCCCATTTAATGGAAAAATGGGTGGGGACAAGCCACGCTCCCATGACCCAGAGGATCACTCACCCGGCACTCTCAGGGTCAAACCCAGAGAGTTCCCTGGTAAGCATATATTTAAGTTAAAGGTCCACTCCAGTCCTTTTTTATGTTAAGTATATATTCTGATTTAATTTTGTATGGATGCAAAATATTGGTTGCATTCCTCGTTTAAATGAGTTAGAAATGTCTTATTTAGGCTCTCCCACAGCTGTCTCTACTGAAGCCAGTATGCATTCATGTGTACATTCTCAGTCAATCAATAAGAAAAACACCAGTGAACCACATGTATACTACCGGAATGTTTTACTTCTTTTTCTTACACACATAGCATTAATTGGCTGCAGATTTAATTGATAGCTCAGCTCTTAATGATACAAATGAAAGTGCTGCTGGGCATGTGCAGATAAGTATGCTTCAAGCTTACACTGGTGTCAGCAGAGGCAGCAGGAGGAGTAGTTAAATAAGAAAGAAGTCTTATTTTGTAACTCAGTAACCAAAGGATGCATGCAATGATTTGAATGCAGTAAAGTGCATAATAGATTCTAATATACATAAAAAATTAAAATATTCTGCACTAGGCTGTTCCTTTAAACTAATATTTTCTCATTTAAGATTTTTGTCATTTCTCTCAAAAAGCTTATTCTGGCCATAATATATTTTTTTTAACTGCTGCTTACTCATTCCATCTTAAGAAAAAAACATACAAACATATTTAACAGCGTTTCATTTATTTCAACCATAATTTAAAGTTTACAAAAATGAATATTTTTATAATAGCACTGTGAATATAATCAGAGAATAAAAAATCCCATTAGGTGTGATAAAATAAGGGAAAGGTTAGTGTTATCTCTTAAGACACATGGTTAAGTCCCAGGAAAGCAATTTTGCATGGATTTTCACAATTTTCATATGACAATTTATTTGTTGATTTGCTTAGTAAAAATAGCTTTACATCAGACAATTTACATAATTTTCTGTAATATAAAATGACATGTTCTCAAACAAATATTTTAAAAGCCGTTTTAATGGTTTTTATTCAGAATTAAAATAAGCTTTATCTCAAGTCTGTTAATTAATGGAATAAGGTAGAACCTATTTATAATGACAGCACAGAAATAGCCTGTTTATTATATTGAAAGTGAAGCCATCTAGATTAGTTCTTCACTGAATATTTCACCGTTTAATAAAATATTAACCAAATATATTTAGTTGTGTTTACATTTCCATTAACACTGCAATTGGTTGTAATATATATGTATTTTGGGTTTTAATGGCATAATAATGCAGGTAGACATTTTTTAGGTAAGTTCTGAGCTCAAAAATAAACCACTAAACATTCTCATTTGTTGAATGTAGGACACCATCCTGGCACAGTTCTTAAACCAGTTGATTTCCATGTGTGTGCATTTAAACAGCATTTTCAACATTAATTGCTAAATATAAATAAATGATTATTATACAAATATTTTAAAATTCTGTAGAAAATTATGAAACAAATAATAGTTACAATTGACAATCATGCAGGCAACACATTCATATGTATATGTTAAATCTATCTGTTCATACCTCACTATATGCAGATATTTAATATTACATAAATCTGTTTAATTAGATTTTAAAATTTGATTTATTAGGGTCCTCTGTAAACTCTCACTAACTTTTAAAATAAAAGTATCTAAAACAATAAAAAAAATACAAGTT